>LDEE01000023.1:58877-291481 GCA_001021365.1 Stachybotrys chartarum | reverse complement strand
ATTATAAGATCTATAATAAGGAACTTATAATAGTTATTTTATTATGGCCATGATAAGCTGATATACTCAGCCGCACGGATAAACTATAGGCCGAAACGGGTACATTACCCCACCAGTAGTACTGCCCCTAGGAAAGAGGAGATTAACTAATAGCTAGAAGGATCATAGGTAGACATGATCCAGGATCACGGTCAGACGTGATCCAGGATCACGGTCAGGCGTGATCCAGGATCACGGTCAGGCGTGATCCAGGTATATAGATCACGATAGGATCACGGTGAGCCAGCCCGGCAGAACCGTGATCCCACAGATAGTCACTTAGTATATTAAGCCAGAAGAATTCCCCTATGGAATTCTTCAGCTTTCAATACAATTCAATCACGCTTTCTTGTTCTAGCTCCTCGATCGCACCCGATTGGTAACACGGCACCCAGTGCACCCTAACCCGCTTAAGATAAAGCCCTGTACTCAAACCTGAACATAAACCATCGAGGTTGAACTTCATCTTTGAAGGAATACCCCACTCTCAACCCAACCCATTACCCTAATCCGGTAAGACCTGGTCGGAGACGTTACATATTTATTATTTTAAAGAATAATAATCTAAATTAGAAGGGGTATAGAGTTAACCTCCTTAATAAGGTAAAAATTCAGGTAAACTTTAAGTCTAGGGTAGCTAGGGTATATAATAGAAACAGCCTACCCTATACTATCACAGGTCCATAGTTAAAGGAAAATCGCAGCTATGCTCAATGCTTTCCGTCCAGTAGACCTTTCGCGCGCTCAAAAGTATAATCTTGCCATGCTTTTCGCGACTGTCCAGGAGGCCTATCGGACTTAATAGAAGAGACATCGTACCGGGCCATGACATGGCGTCGGCATGGAGAACTGTAGGTATACTGCCTTGCACAACTGCTGCAGCTGAACCCAGGGCTGTATCGGCCGTTAGGCGGGCTGAAGTAGCTGAGCGAGGCTCTGCTCACTCAGCCAAACTTGTGATGAGACAAGATGCTTCCGTTTTCTTCAATGACGAAGAGAGCGTGAAGCACCGTGTCGGGCCTGTCTGCCCAGCAGGCCGGGAAGGTAGAATCCCGTCGCCTTAGGGAAGCGCTTAAAAGGTCTCCCGGCCCCTATCGCAGTCACGCTTGGCAGCTTCAGAGCAGCCGCCAAGATCGTGCCTTTGTCGCATTTCTGGCACGATGGCCTAGCAGAAGGGCTCGCGCCACGGCAAGACTCGGCTTATTTCCTGTCCTATACAGGATCTTCGCGGACGAAATGCTTGGCCGTAATTTGTGAAGGCCCTCTATCGAAGCTCGAACAAGGCGAAAACCACATCGCTCTTGTTGATGACGGCCAAGTCCCTGACCTTTCTCGCCTCGAACATCGCAAAACGCTGCCTGCATCTACCAAGCTTCGGCGGCAAGCTCATTTCACCAATCAATGGATCCTACAACATCATCCACATCGCTAAAGCGGAGCATCTCAAGCTAGTGATTCCGAACTCCTACTACGCGCTGGGGACCTGGAATGATACCCACTGCGGCACAAGCTTTGGAATCACAAGTTGCCACAATGTGCGTCTTTCAGAGATAAACTACGACCCCATTTCCAGTGATACACATTCCATATATGATTGACAGCAACAAGATCGTTGCGCTGTACCTACATGAAGATTCTCCATAGGGGACGGGTGTCGGATGGCTGGTTTGACCAGCAGCCGATTTTGACTCGCAGAATGTCTTGGTGGATGACCAAAGTGCCTCCATCGACCCATTGATTGGGATTTTATTCGGACGACGCCGCATTGCACCGCCAAAATCATCTGGGAATATGCCGTAAGCTTGTTCAGGTTGCTGCAGGTGACGGTGCTGAAGCGCGCGATATGTTGATGCTGCTTTTACAATCGTCCAAAGTCATCTTGATTCAGTCAACCCTTCCATTGTGCTCGAATCAGGGCAGAACTCGCCATCGGAAGGTCGGCTCCTTATTTCAAGAGCACATAAACCACTGTCTTCCCAGCCTTTTCTGTTAACTCAAACACGCTTTAGCAGCTCTCAAGCAGAGATTCGAAAACTGCAACGTTCAAAGATTTAGTGTAGCTCCTGCCCGGCACTTGCTTATTCAACGGAAGGATTGCCAGACCTTTGACTTTTCGGTAGTCCATTTTGACATTGCAAAAGCGACATCGGAAAGCGGCATTGTGTAGGAAAAGCATGAGTTAACATGATATTTGGTACTACGCCAGGTAGATATAATGCCAGCCATCAGAAATTTTGATCAAGCTCGATGCTCTGGTTCAGCACCATGTTATTCATTGTCTTCGAATTAATATTTGTTTCTGGCTTCTCTCATGACATGTGCATCTGCATCAGTACGGCATACAGAGAGATTTCCTATAACGCCCATAGGCGAGCATATTAAGAACGAGGGTATGGATCTATTTACATCGAAGTCTTTTTCACTGATATGTCCAAGAAGATGCCGTATTAAACGATCTCCACCTCCACTGTAGTCTCCTTTGCGAATAATTTCCTCAGCTTCTCAGAGCTTAGCTTTGAACCTGATAAATCCTCTGCCCCCGGGTCCATGTACGTAGCAACCCCCATCTCCACGTACGCCACTCTTTCATAGGCCGATTCGCGACTGCTGCTCTTCTCAAGCAAAAGACCTACCACGCTTGTGGTATAGCTGACTATGAAGAGTGGGAGGAGAAAGTGCTCCGCAGCTGGTGCATCATTTGGCTCTTCTTGAAAATACTGTTGAATGCTTGGTGACTGTATGTCCGCGTAGAGATCCAGTGTTACCTTGACGTAGCTAAGCTTGGCCCAACCCAAGTACTGCGGTTTCAGACTTGTCCTCTGCCGTTCGATGAATTCAAGTTTCTGCAGCGCGCCGTCTATTCGCAACACACCATCGCTTACGGCGCCCCAGAGATCCGCGCTGGCCAGGGTGACGTCGGCATCGAGGACTTTCGCTATAGGGATGTAATCCCTTTTCCAACCGGTCGGCGCGGGTATGACATTGACCTTGACGGGCGCAAAGAGGGACGCCCAGGACCAACTCGGTGCAACGTACGGCTCTCTCGACCGCGGGAGCTGCTCATGTGCAACCTCAACATTCCAGGTCAAAGATTCGAGAAGTCCCTTCTCCCAGTGGCCAGCTAGATATCGTGAGTCGACTTGGCGCTGGAAGACGGCGGCAAGTCCAGATATAGCGGGCAGTCGATCCCCAGCGTAAGTGAGCACAGAGCCATAGTATTGCTCCAAGACTGCAGAGTACCAGTCGTGCATCAATGCAGATACCTCCTCATCGCGGTCCTGTCGCATTATCCGGTCCTTGACGCGAAAGCTCGTTTTCAAGATGTCTTCGACAGCTTTCGACGGCCTGTTTACCGGCGCACCCTGTAGTTGATAAAACACTCCCTTCCCTTTTTGAAGGTCGTTGAACCGTGACATCAGCCAGACGTCGGCTGAAGCATCTTCGCAACAAACCCATATCAGGCTTTCCCGGGTGAAATGTAGCGTCCGCGGTGACTGGTTGTATCTGTGTCAGCTTACATTTAAGACGGCCCAGAAGTGAGCATTCTTACAAGCATTTGCTCCTGAACCGCCCATCCCCTTCTGAGCAACGGCGAATCTTGTATTAGTGATTTAGGATAATCCCCAACCATCATGGAGTAAGAGCCGTGCGCTCCAAAATCAAGATGTATAGGACCAGAGGTGGCTGGCTCTATGCTTGCAAACAGACCAGCCTGGCCGTCGGAGTAACCGGTGGCAGATATTGTGATGTCGGAGTTGATGTAGTAGTTTCCTATTCGTGGGCACTGCTGCACCCAGTCCCATGCGTCTTGGGCATCTTGGATGATGCACAGGGCATCGATCCAAAGGTAGCTGTACCCCAGGTCCAATGCAACCCGGATTGCGTCACGGAACACTGGGTTGAAGTCATGATTTTCTAATGGTATCTTTTCGTGCAATAGTGCGTAGTTCCTCTCTGTCAATGTCAAGAAGCGCCTTGTTCCCCAGCAGTGGCTGAGTGTAAGATAGCGAACATCTTCCGGAAAAGCAGTCTTTTCGACGAGTCGGGCATTTATCGAGCCGCCCCTCTCCTCCAGAAACAAAAGGCGCAGAGGTATCTCGAGGCGATCGGTCGCTATCTTGGGGCGCAGGCAGTCGCTGTGGCGCGTCATGCATTTATCGAGACATTTCTTTGCCATGGATATATTCTGAGGAGACCAGATGCTGCTGGGTATGTCGTGGCCGAGATCGGTGAACTTTGGTGGAAGCGCTGGGCAGGTGGAAAAAAAGTGAGAAGGGCGCTTCGTGATATCACCCATTGGTGGACTTACATTTATGCGAGAAAAGCGTGAGGCCAAGCGGCGGCGGCGAGGAGTCACCGTCGGCGAGCATGGATAAAGACGCGGCCCTCGAGGCGTTTCCATGCGCTCTTTCGATGAAGATATCCCAGGGCGGCTTCGCGGTGGGCAGAGCCTTGATCATCAGCTCGGTCGTGCCCCGGGGCTCCAGGACGCCGCGGCGCAGCAGGCGGATGCAGACGAAGCAGTCGACGTCGGCGACGGGGTTGCTCTCGAAGTAGTATGATTTCTGGACGTGCTTCTGTCGGAACAGGCGCGGCGTCCTGGACCTCGTGGCGTTGAGGAAGACCTTGATGCCGGCGTGGCAGTACTTGCAGACGCGGCGGCCGTCGCCCTGGTCCTCGCTGTGCATCGTCGTGGTCGGGGTCGTGGCCTTGATACTGTCAGCGGCCAAGAGCCCGGAGGCAGAGAGTGGACGCAGACCATTGTGCTCCCGTTGTAAGAAGATCCATGGTGATACATCTTACAAGCACCAAGCCTCCATGGCCGTGCCTCCCACTAGCGCGGCTGTATGGATGTTTGCCTTTTTTAATGGTTTTTTTTTTAACTTTAAGCTCTCACTCGCGATGATGGCGGACCGGATGTGGAATTTGATGGACGGGGGAGAGGAGACGGAGCACACGACCGCGCACCTTATGGCCCTCTTCGGATAATCTCTCGCTCTGCCACTTTCTGCAACCATGGCCTGTCATCAGCTGCTTCAGGGATCCTGTGCGGCATAGTAGGCGCTGACGTGGTTGGTCCGCCGTCGGGTCCTGGGCTCCTGGTGCGGAGAATCCCTGTCCTTAACACTCGTGTTATTGAGGGGACCCCGGATGGTATCTCGGCAGCCGTTCTGCATCTTGAGGACCGTCCTGTGCGTTGGCGGAGAATATAGTGCACTATATCCGAGATGTAGATGGGTTTGGTAAGTGTTGTGTTTGTTTGAAATGGATAGAAAGGGGTTCCGTGCGTTTATGACGTGCGTTGGACCTGTAACTGGCGGGATGTGCTGAGCGGTTACCCACGTCATAACAATCACTGTCAAGTCTGAATTATGCAGTTGAAGCAGCTGATGGCGGGTTGTATTTCTATTTTTCAAACAATTTGTGAATCAAGCCGGTAGGACTCTCAAAAGTGGCGCGCAGGGGGGCGGTTCTCGGCGGAGGAGAAGGGCGGATGGAATCATGATTTCCTGTTTTGGGTGCTTTCTCATCGCTGGCCTTAGCCGCTGCAGGCTCATGTAACATTTGGAATCTTAATTATCAGCCAGAGCTTGATAAAAAGCATCTTCATCTGGCGGTGTCAGGGATTGATGTCAGTGCAAGCAGGGCTAGCCGACGTCATACTTGACTTGACATGGTCATGATTCCAAAAGACGCCGGCATTTTTGCTTATGCGTGTTTTACATACCATGCTGCGATGACTGCATTTCCGCGGCGACCATGTAGTAGAAGAATAGAAATAAAAGTCTGATTACCAGCAACAAGACTTCTCATTCACAACGCTCCCAGTTCAAGCATCAATCTTGAGGTCCAACTGAGTTTCATCCAGTTACGAACCAACCTTTCAACATGTCTTCCAACCAAATCATCCTCTACGACCTTCCGCGAAAGGCGCCCAACACCACTTGGACTCTGAATGCCTGGAAGGGTAATCGCATTACTCGTTTTTCTCACGGCGTCAACCGGACTAACTGTAGCCAGGCCGACTTCTCCTCAACTTTAAGGGTCTTGATTACCGCATGGAATGGGTTCGTCTGTGTACAGGGTGTTTCGATAGTCTAGCTGACTTGGTGTAGCTTGAGTATCCTCAGATGAAACCGACGTTTGCGCCGCAGTAAGCATTCGCATATAATGCTGGAGTCACAGAATCAACTAGTTTCTCACATTTCATAGCGTCCCTGCCAATGCCGAAGGATGGCCCTACACCGTCCCCACGGTCCAACTTCCCAACGGCACCTTCATCATGGACTCATCCAACATCGCCGCCGCCCTCGAACAAGCCCACCCCTTGCCGTCGCTGCGTCTCACCTCGCCGGCTCTCCCCTCCATCACCGCCCTGACCGCCGCCGCCCTCAACGCCGTCCTGCCCAACTTGGCCGACCACATCCCCAAGCACGTGCTCAACCAGGCCAGCGTCCCGCACTGGTACGCCACGCGCGAAGCCGTCATCGGCAAGCCGCTGCACCAGTTTGAGCGCGAGAATGGCGGTCCCAAGGCGTACGACGCGGCCGCAGATACGCTGGCGCAGGTTACGGCGCTGTTGAAGCAGAGTACGGATGGGCCGTTTTTCGATGGGAGGGACGTGGGGTTTGCGGATTTTGTGTGGGTGGGCTTTTTGGAGTTTTTGAGGAGGATTGGAGGGGATTCTTATGAGGAAGTGATGAAGAGAACGGGAGAGAGGGGTGTTCATGAAAGGCTGTTGGAGGCTTGCAAGCCTTGGATGGAGAGGGATGCCGAGTAGAATGTTGGCACGAAGAGCCGGAATGAAGGCTATCATCAGGTGGACGAAACTCAAGGTATTCATGTAAACTCCTTCACGAGCAACTATGACGCCTCTTCCCGCACCTCATGTCCCGCTCGGGGGTCACCCACTTATGTTCGATTCTTTAGTGCTCAAATATGCATGAAATGGAAGGAATGGCATTGACATAACAACGTAAGGCATGAACATGTGACTAATTAGACCAGCTAAAAGGCATTCCTGTCTCGGTATATCCTGATAGGCTCCATGATGACTGTACTGCTCGAGACATTCGAGTCCAGTGAGTGTGAGTTCCTGTGTCCACCTCTAGTAGAATCCACCGAAGGCGCATTGCGGTGGCCCTGCCGCATTAACCTCGATTCTTCATCATATTCAACTATCACCGTCAACTCCCTCTTTATGGCATTGCCCTGGACTGGACTCGTCGGCTGACTGCCCCTCCCAATGTGAACCGTCGGTCCTTGCATCTGCAGCGTGCGCTTGAGTGTGGCAGACCGTCGCCAAGAGTTAGTCAAGGACTGGGATCGGTTCTGGATGCTGCCGAGCACGTCGGGGTAGAAGTGCACGAGCATGAGCCGCAGCGAGGGCAGACAGGCGCAGATGATACCAACGTGTATCTCGAGAGCGGACCATACGACCAGGTCGAAGTTGTCCCAGGTCGGATTTATGCTGACGATGCCAAACGTGACGATGTGCTGGAGACGAGCGATGCTGATGACGGTGACGCTAGGAACGAGTCAGCATATCAAATAGGGAAGACGTTGGCGGGTGAACTTACAAGGTGCCAACGATGAACATGAGTGCGACCCCGGCCTTCTTCTTCCAGTCGAGGTTGAGCCGCTTCAACTCCCACAGCGGGATGGCGAGCATCCATATGTCAAGGGTGATACTGATGGCCGCGTGGATCCAGGCGATGGCGTTCGAGTTCATGCAGTGGCCCTCATGCTGCAGATCCCACTGCTCCCAGAAGAATCCCACCGGACTGCACTGCAGCGCAGCGACTGTCACAAAGACGATGCCATACAACGACGTAAACACAATCGTCCCAATCAGCACCCACCGGATCCTCTTGCCAATGAACATGCGCACGAAGAAGGACAGCAGCGCCAGCTTCAGCAGACTCACGTGCAACAAGTACAGCAGCTGCAGCGCATAAAGGTTCTTGAAGAAGGTGGTGCGCTGGTCGGACGTGAGGGTCCAGAAGTCGAGGCCGACGCCGTTGGGCACGAGCCCGTAGATCTGGATGACGGTCGCGGGCACGCAGGCGATCTCGGTGATGAGGGTAAGCCAGTCGTCGACGGCGAGGGTGATGTCGGCGTAGACCTTGAAGGCGAAGCGCTGGACGACAAAGAGCGCCGAGAGGATGGCGATGGTGGACACGATGACGCTGAATTCGTAGGAGCGGTCGCGGATGGGTTCTTCGCAGGCGCGGGCAGTCAGGTTACGGGCGTCTGTAGCATGTTAGCAGGAGCAACATGGGTACTGGTGAGGGAGCGAGGCGTACAGAGAGACTCGCGGACGGTGCAGCGGGAAAGGGCGCATAGTTCGGCGGCTTCCATCAGACGTCTGTCTGCGCAGAGACAGGGCATGTCTTGCACGTCACATGCCGTCTGGTTCACAATGATTGGCATGCACGACAACTACAGTCCATGTTAGGCGACGGCACTTGATGAAGAATGAGGAGTGTGGACGTACTGCACATTCTGGCAACGCTTCGTATGGTAGATACTCGTCCTGCTCCGGTAACGACTGTGCTGCGATGCCGGGCACCACCACCAGGGCGAGCCAGATAGTCCATCGCAGGGATACCATTGCCGCTAACAACGGCAGGGAAGTGGCAACGAATGTAAGGCTGAAAGTCGTTGTTGTCAAAGCGAAATGGCTCGGGCCGGGAAACGAACAGGCGGCTTGCACAAAGGGCGGGATAACCGTTGCATCTTATGTCTGGATGCAGTTCGTCCACAACCTAGTGGGATCTGCGTGAGAACCCGGGGTAAGCAGAGATAAGAAGACGACCGAGGCCCGTATCTTCTGCGAGAAACGGAAACTGATGGTGCGCAAGAGACTCTTCGGGGTTTCAAGCCCGCACCTCCGTCGTGAGAAGCCACACGGCGCTGTTGCCGAAGTCGGGTAGTGCCACTGCCCATCCTTCCGAGGGACCAGATGGCGTGCAGAGGGGATCACAAGGCCAGTACTTGGGTCGGGTGGTGTGCAGCGGGAGGTGCCGCATAGGCAGCTGTACGACATGGGGGCTCTCTGCCTTATGACGGGATAGGCAGGTTTGTGTGCCGGCGACGATGTGCCGTTTGGGAAGCTGGTGGCAGCCGACTATCCACCGTGGGGTTGGGACTGCGTCAACGGCGGTGCCGGGGCTGGGGCGGTATCGAGGTGCAGTGGCTCAAGCTGAGCAGAGGGTGGCTTACACCGACAGAGAGGAGGATGCGGGCTCAAATTGGAAGGTGGACAGTGGCAGGGGTGGCTCTGCAACAGTCGAGCATGCAGGGGTGCAGCTGTGGTTCCCCAGCAGACGGACGAAGATCTACGATGGCGAGAGGCTGGAACATGGAGACAACTGCAAGGGGAACGGCAGCACTTGTTTCACGTAGTTGAAACCAAGGCGATAGAGCAGAAGAACGGGCGAGAACCTATCACGACACAGCATGGGATCGGGCCGTTGTGTCGGAGAATATGCAGCGGGGGACAGCCGAGGGATAGATTGTGAGTTCGCAAGACAAATAGTAGTGACGCGTTATCTCAGCTTCATGGCCGTGTGGTCGGAAGAAGGAGGTTGTACGGGGCCATCCAGAGGCGAAAGCCGTACCTTCAGCCGTCGGGGGAGCCTCGGCATGCTTGAACGCAGCACTCGGCCACATTCCACTCTGCGCTGGATTGTGATTGGCGAGGATTTACAACAGCAGTATCGAGCTGTTTGCTCGAAAAGGTGAAATGCATCACCCTCTCAGGGAATGTAAAGGAAACAGAGGAAGATGCCGATGGCCCGTCAAACGCACTCGCGCAACCCAGACTTGATTTTCCTTTTTTTTTTTTTCTTCCTCTCGTAGCGTTATCTGCATGACAGCGCGAAACGGTCGAACCCCACCTGTCTTTCGGACGGGCCGTGACTGACAATGCTTGGCGATGCTCGATCCTGAGGTGCTCGGGCCAGATGCTGCTCCCGTTGACAGGACGTCGTGGCGCCGGGATGACGCGGCTTGGTGCTATAACTCGGTCGTCCCTTGATATAGGTAAAGAAATGTCTTTTGGCTTATCAGGAGCTGTGGTATGGTTGATAGTTGGTTGTTTTGTGTGCTTGTCGGTCTATTTGATTAGGTGGGTAGTTATTGATAGTTGTTGTCCTGTCAATCCAACGATTCTTTGGAAAGGTTTATCATGAACATATTTCCCCAACGCTTCGGGCCTAGCATAATACTACCTGTCAATTAATTATTGTCAGCGATAGATTTAACGAAGCAAATCAAAGCAAGATAGCATTATCCAAAACCCTGGAGCCCAAAACGGCTCGGCTCCAGCACCCCCACGAGCATCGACCACACTCCAACATTGTCAGCCCCTTCGGCCCGGCCGTCTACACTTCCCTCCATCGCCTCCTCCTACCCTCCTCGGCCACTCGGTAACGCATGCTGTCGTCACTCCGGCCCCCACTGAAGTTCCCATTGAGACATACTTCCAACTGATTGACCACCCTGGTTGTGGATGCTATTTGCCTTTTTGACGTAAAGGACAGCCGAGGCTCGAGTGTTTGCCACGGTCTTTCGCTGATGGCTGTTGCTTTGAAATTTACACTTTTTCGGCTAGCTTTTGTGCTCGTTTGGTTCTTGGTAGACTCGCTCTGCCCGGGGAATTTGCTCTTTTGAGGGAGTTGGGGTTGAGACTGCCGTTGCTATCATGATCCTTGCGAGTATAATGGTTATGGTTCCGTGCCCCGTCTGCCGTCAGTGTGAAAGCGTTATCATTGATATTATAGCATGCGTACATCATGGTATGCCTACGCACTCGAAACACCTCTCTAGCTTGAGGGGTAGGTCATGCGTTCATTGACAAAAGCCCACGTCTTCACCGGCGCATACCCTCCCTGCCACTTGACACACACCTCGAGCATCAAGACCTTTCGTTCCATAAGCCCGAGGCTCTTGCAGTACGTGCTGTCACTTGTCGCAAAGGACAAAGTGTCGAGACTCTCCTGCCGAGAACTTGACCAGGAAGTCTAGTTCGGAGCCCCCGTCGAACACAATTGGCACCATCACCGACACCCTCTCTTGGCACATCACTCTGCCGGTTGTCCTATGCATCGCTTAGCCCGGGCCTCCGTCGATGGTTGGCTGGAGATAGTGGCGACGCTGGAGCACACGCGACAGCTCTGAAGCACATCCCCATGTCCTTCTTCTAACAGGCATGCCCCCGCGTCGCGAGCGATAGCTGTACTGCCATGCAGGGTGAGTGCTGGTCCTTGATGCCGCCCCATGATCATGATCTTTCTGTTTCCTTCCCTCTTGATCATGACACACTTTGCATGTATGTAAATCAAAACGCCGTCCGATGCGTAGACTGCCCCATATTCCGATGATGTTACCCTCTTTACCCCTCACAGGCCGATCTCGATCATTTCCGACTCGCGTCCTTGCTCTTGTTCCTGTTGTTCGGTCGTCGTCGCAACAGGTCGCGCAGGGTGATCCGCAGGGTGTCTGCGTCTGGGATGAACGGCGCCGGGGACTCGCTCATGTCTCTGCGGGAGCTCGAGGGGCGGTTGGGCCCATGGATCACGTCCGTCGGTCGTCCTAGTACCAGCAACGTTAGCTCTCATTCGTACCAAACAAGTCTGGGTTGGGCAAACGCACGGATGTTGCCGGCGCCCCCGATGCCGTAGCCCCGGAGCTGGGTATCCCTCGCCGTCACTATTCTCTCGTTTTCGCTGGCGTCAGACTCGGCGCCGCCGTCGTCCAGCGACCGGCGCCGCTTTTCGTTGTTGTCCACGGATGCGCCCACGCCTCGGTCGAAGCGCCCCGGCGACCTGGCCGGGCTCGGTCCCCGCTCCGTCACGCACGGCGACGCGACAAGCAGCACGGGGTTGTTATCCGGCAACGGCGGCGGCGTTGTTGCCGTGGCTGCCGCGCCGCGCAGGTTGGCGATGGAGACGCTCCGCACGGGCGCCAGCTTCCCCTGCACCCAGACATGGTGGCTTCGCTTCTTGGCCGGCAGCAGCTTGCTCGTCTCGCGGTCCAGCGACGACAACGGGATCCCGGCGGCGTCGTCGCGCCTGCCCTGCGAGGCGTAGGCCTTGCCGGGGCCGATGGCCTGTGCGGTGGTGAGGTCGTCGAAGGCAAGAGGGGACGAGGGGGCTTGGTTGCTGCGGATCGCCATGCTTGGAGCTGGGCCCCCTTTGCAGGGATTGTTATCCGGACCTTGATAGAAGGAGTGGACGGCGCCCGTTGACCAACTTGTGATGGCTGGTCGGCAAAACAGGGAGCCAAAGAGGGTGGTAGTTAATCGAGAAAAAGGACGACAACGACAGAAACCAGGAAAAGGGGGACGTTCGAGAAAGTAATGGAACGGTATATCAGCAAAACAGCAACGCCAATGCAACATCTCCTTGCCTGGGGCCTTTCCCGTTGGTCCAGTGGTTTATTAATGAGGCCTTGTCTCAGCCCGGGGGCTGCAGGGGGCCACCCCAACAGGGCCTAGGCCAGGCACGGGGGTTGCTGAGCTGCATCCGTTAGAAGGGCTGTGAATGGCTCAGCGCGATATTACAGCATCGGCTTGGGTAAGTCGTGCAGCGGAAGCGTGGGATGCTTCTAGAAGAAGAAAGCATTAGCCCCGAATGTTGCTTTTTCGATAAGGTCACGCAAGCGACAAAGCCATTGTCCATGCCATGGCCCCCCGTGGGTACGTGGGACAGCTGCGAGTGTTTCAATTTCATCTAATTTAAATGGCGATAGGCGGACGCCATCCTGGTGTCAATCAGGTGCGTAATGGCGATAAGCTGGACCGACGACCCCAGATCTGATATCAGATTGACGTGACCCTGGGCCTCTAGCCCCGGTCCAGATACCCGTTCCGGCTCATACGCCTCGTGATTCGATAACAAGATGGAGCTATCAGTTCGGCGACAGCTTCTAGAAAACGCTAGCTGTTTGTTTCGTCTACCAGCTGAACAGGCATCCTACCCTCCAACACGAAACAGGGGTGGCTGTCGCGTCAAAGGTAGGGAAACATTGTTTAGGGTAATACAAGCACAAAAAACATTTGGCATTAACCAGGAAAGAATGCGGTGGTAGGTAAGGGCAAATCAGAATAGAAAAGGTAAGAACGCCTTTTACTGTAACTGATTTTAATCATGCTCTATTATGATTCCAGGAATGGTTGCCTGAGGTTCACGCCAATGACTGATATTGCATGACAAGGGAAGGAACACGTGATTTTGACTACTGAATCACGAAACCTCTCTTGAATTTATTTTAAGTTTTGTTCGTTGCAAACTCTGGCCAAGCAGTGTAACAATAGGACACCAAATTGTCTTTGTTGCAGGCTAGAACCAGACAAACGACCAAAACCGCTCCAAAGACCTAACTGTGATGTCGGACACCTGCAGATCCTATCAAAGGACGGGTTGCCGGGATAAAGACATGCCAACCCTTGACAAGATCCTTCAATCCTCAATAGAAGCCATACATCATTCCGCCCATGTGTCAAGTTTTGCATTCAAACCACATGCTTCGTAAACTTTCCAAGCCACTACTTCGAAACTGAAGGAGCCACTTTCGCGAGCCTAATCCATCGACATCTGCGTTCGCACTAGCCTCTTGATCACACCCTGGTGGGAAAACCTTGCCGCACTTATCGCTTATTCAGTTCATGACGGGTCGAGCATAATGGCGAGTCCATGCTGCCATCGCTCCCGCTTGACGCCTCCGCTGATGGGGGAATATCTCCAGTCATGGTATAGACAGCATCCTTCGAGCCCGCAGACCCAAGCGCCATACGCCGTCGTGGCGCTTCCTACTACTACCCTGGAGGCTCCCAAGCCTACCGACAACTCGACTATCAGCAATCTTCAGGAAGCCAAGGAGGTTTTCAGTTTCGAAAGCCCCCTGCCATCGCCGCCCTTCTCGCCTCTGACCGACAACGGGGATGCTTGGACAGCAAGAATTTCCGAATCTTCTCACTCGCCGACGGTGAAAGGGTCAGGCACCTCGTCACCATCAACCACGACTGGATCCCTCGAAATTAGCTCGGATAATTCGTCCGTCTCCAGTAAAGAGACATTTGCTTCGACAGACGCGGCCTCTCCCTCGCTGTCCAGTCAGCAGCGGCGCCAAGATATCCCGGTTTCGCTCGAACTCCTACGGGCAGATCTCAGCTTTCTCAGTCTTGAAGACCAAGATTGGATATTGAACGCAGCCAAGCATTTGAATTCGGCGGACTACTCGTGGCTTATGAATGGTGTCCGAGTAGCTCAACTGCGTCGTTAGTGTAAGACTCGATACGGTGGAGGTCGGACGGATGGACCGTAACCAATGTATTAGGCCAGCCATCCTCCTTCATAAAGGCAACTGGATATTGTTTATGGTATTCTAAACATCATGGATCGGAATTTTTCATCGACCTTCGAGCTGTATGCAAGATAAAGCGATGTATCTTGACTAGTCCAGCTTATATTATCTTGTCTCGTATCTGATTCGGCTCACATGATTACTGAGACATGATCGGGATGGATGAAGGCCGTATAGCGATATCTAGATGAAAGTGCAAGGACTGGGCCACAGGTCGGGCAATCAGCAATATTCTACAAACCAGGTACTCGCCAGCATGACATGTGACTACTCATCGTGAAGAATGCCCAAGTCAAACACGAAACGTGCAAAACCACTCCAAGTTTGAGGCTTATTCTCCGCTATGTGATTGGCTTCCCAACGGCTACTCTACAGGCATCGCCGAAAAAGAAACCATCTGCGACTTATCAGGCAACGGCATCGAGTCGAACAGTAGGGTGTGGGGGCTTCGCCCAAGAATCTTCAAGGTAAAGTAAAGGTTCACAAGCCCAGCCTCGACTAGGCTGCCATATAACTTCATTCCTCTGCACAGTACATTTTGTCGTCTACGACTCTGACATCCACAACCCACGAAACCGATGCATCTGTCATAACCTCTTCCACAGCATCGGCGGCTTTCGATGTTCCTTTCCACGGGTACTTTTGCGACTGATTGCACTGCTGCCAATCAAGACACATGCACAGACAGTTTCCGGACCATCAGTAACCTTCCAGTATCATTGTCAAATGGATGATGAGGGTTACCAATCCGTTAAGAAAATGCATAGTAGGCTTTTATTGAATAGTGCAGTAACATCAACAGGAAGGATTGGTGGACGTTGTTCGTCGTGATGCAAGATTCACGATGCGGGGGACTCTTTTCTTCCGTATTTGTTTACGAGAAATAACTACCACTATGTCCCATGTGATGTATAATCGTAGGCAGCCCCTCCAATTCTGTCGGTTCGGGCGATCAAGAAAAAACGTGTCCGATGTTCCCGGCACGTTTAGGCCACCCATGTTGACCATGTCCTGTCCTCCTACCCCAGTACATCACTAGTCCTACATCAGCAACCAGGCTTGTCATTCACTACAATTGACTAGGCCAGGGTAATGCCAATACAATGGTATGAAGTAGCGCAACTCTCGTCGATGATTCTGGCGTAGCGTCTGTCAGACTAATGTTGACCATGTCAGCGGTTCCAGCCCTCAGCTTGAAGCCAAGGCCCAGACTGGGCCCAGACTGTGCTCGGAATGGACCGCAACCCCAATCCTGGTCGCAGGATCCTTTGAAAGGCTAGCACATGTACATGGATCAGTAAAGTGGCTAGAATTCCTTCAGGCTCGTCTATAACCAAAAGTCTCTTATAAAAGTCTCTTATATCATGATAGACTTAACAAGAGCCCTGCCGTATGCGCTTCTTCTGATATGGAAAGAAAGAAGAGAACACCTCTAGGCAGGTACTTTGTCCAAGCAGCCTACTGCATCTCTCACCGCTAGATAGACAATTACTGACACAACTTCACTAATCTGTAGAGAGCTGAGCCACAGCCTTCCAAGATTAGTGTGGCCTGACAAGGGACCCTGGGCCATTCTACGGATTCGGGACATTGCTTACGGGCTGGTAACCGGTGAACAGGTCAGACTGGGCCCACGGAAACCAGGTCCGCGGCTCCGCTCACCGAACAAGGGAGCAATGGCCCTATACGAGAACAGGCGAGGGCATCGATCGATTTGTTGAGAAGCGAGAGCCGTAGTGCTGCTGCTGATGAGACCAAAAATGTGCATCGCATTCGAATTGTATTGGCTTGGGATTAACTGTCAAATCTCCGAGACCTGGGTTTGGCTGCCAGAACGGCCAAGGGAGAAGTCCATTGGACAGCATCCTGGAATGTGTTGTATCGTGTGGAAGAACCTTGTACTGGATCGTGGTCACATACAGCTCAGATTCTGACGGGGATGGCGTACTGGTCCGCGTTTCCGGCCATCATAGAAACTGAAGAGCCGGCAGCGACCGAGCTGACAATGTAAAAGCTGGGTGATATTGGCTAGTTGGCTGAGTTGACTGTAGATATAAAGCTGCTCTGATTCCCTCCATCAGAAACATCTTGACTCGCCAAGCCACTTTTATCCTCTTCATCATACTTTCAAGTACACAAACCTCCTGCTCAATATGAAGTATCTCGGAGCTCTGGCCCTCAACATTGCGGCCCTTCAAGCAGTCTCGGCGCTGCCATCTACGGCCGCTGCAGATCGACGACAAACCACCTGCGTCTCGCCTCGGCTCCGCAAGTCCTGGGACGCCGCCACCGCAAGCGAGAAGAGCGCCTACATAGAAGCCGCGGTCTGTCTGACCAATGAACCGTCGCGACTTGGTCACGCTGGTGCGACCCTCCACGATGACTTTGCTTGGGTCCATGCGCAGCTGAATTCCGAGATACATGGCGTGGCTTCGTTCCTACCGTGGCACCGCTTCTTTCTGCACGTGTACGAGACTGCGCTGCGGACTGAGTGCGGCTATACCGGCACCATGATGTACTGGGATTGGGTGGCGGATGCAGCGGCCCCGGCCTCGGCTTCCGTCTGGGACCCGGTCACTGGTTTTGGCGGGGACGGAGTCAGTCCCGACGGCAGCCCTTTCAGCTACTGTGTCCAGGACGGGCCTTTTGCTAACATAGAGCTGCGCTACTGGAACAACGAGACGCGTCCTCATTGCCTACAGCGACAGTTCATGGCGGCCATTCCCGAGGCTGGGCTGCAGGAGATGCTGGGTTTCGCATACGATGCCAACGTGATTGCGGGTATATTCACCCACTCGACCTACCTCGACTTCAAGGGTCCGCTCGAGGGAAGTCCTCACGGTGCGGTTCATGCTGGTATCTCGGGTGTCAACGGTGACATGGGTCCGATGACGTCGCCCAACGGTGAGTTGAGTCCTGGACATACACTGACTACTTGCTAATCAACTGATGTTACCTGCTCGGCTAGATCCCATCTTCTTTCTGCACCATGCTCAAGTCGACCGAATCTGGTGGCTTTGGCAGCAGGAATCCCCGTCCCGCATTTACGATTATGCCGGCAACCTCTACCCCGAACCCCCCACAGGCATGAGCGCTGCTCTGACGGATATCATGCCCATGCTGAACCTTGCAACGGACAGAACGGTTGAAGAGTTTATGGATGCTGGTAATGCCGAGCTATGCTATGTCTACTAAATCTTTCAAAACGTGGTTGGTTGGAAGAGTTGAATGGCCAGCCAAGGCAACTAATATGAAGCAATGTTAATAAAAAGCATGATATTAATTTACTGGAGAAGCCATAACGACTGCGGAAATACTGGGAGTGCGTTTTTCACTTGGCTTCCCCGTGACCAGGCCGCATCGGGTGTCTTTGAAATAAATTAAGCTCAAGTTTGCGAAGAGACGAAAAAGGCATTATTTATCTAACCTGCTTAGTATCGGTGATTCCCGCATTGCTGCACACTATATGCACAGTCCGGCATCCATCAGCTTAGCCAGGTTTTCCCTAGAATTCTACCTCAAGTTCCTGTCTAGGCCTCACTGTGAAGAGCTGAGATCTTGATAGGCTCCCTTGGCTCTTTGATCTGGTGATTGCTATTCTTTGGATAGAAAATGGACCGAAGAGGCATAGACGGGAACGTGAAAAGGCAAGGTAGGAGACGATGCGCAGGGCAAAGCGAATAGCAAAGCAGACTTATAACAGCATCATGTTTGCGACGTTAGGGTCACTGGCGAAGATGATCAAAAGCTTACGAGTAGCCATTTGCTTAAAGAAGATGTAGAAAAAAGAACAATAAAGAAAATGCAATCAACGGCCTACGGAAATTGCTTAGCCAATTCATGAGACCGCTGTCTCGACCGTCGTCACGATCCGTGTCAGCCCAACCCAAACCCGCCCATAAAGCGACGCATATCAACATCTTCGGCCTCCACCATCATGATCCATTCGCGCTCCAGCATCTGGGCAGAGATTTTCAGCCTCGCCCATACTCATCTAAGCAGCACTCGATGAAATCCTTCGTGGCATCACTCCGCATGAGGTTCATCCAGGGTTCATCCTCCAAGCTAGGCCTTGCCTCCACCTCGTGAGTCGATGTATCATCACCTTCACCAAGATGGTGTCGCTTGTCATAATGTCCGGAGCGTTTGAGTGGCGGAGAATCATGCTTTACAGCTTGGAAGATGCTAACTCCTAAAGACCAAACGTCTATCTTAACAGTGCAATGTTGGTCATTGAGTCGTTTGGGCGGCATGCAAGGAAGGGTTCCAAACAGAGGCCTGACGTTAGCATCCTGGTCGTCAATAATTGGGCATTCAAGATTGCAACGTTTCACAACTCAAGAAGTGGATTCTGCTTGGCTTGAGGTTTCCATGGCAAATCTTCTGGTTTCCCAGGTATGCCTCTCATGCCTATTGTAACCGCATATGAAGAAGGCATAATAGTGCCCTTGCCTAAGCTGCTAATCGCAACGTCATGATCGAAAATAACACCTTTCAGAATGGTCTGTTTTATAAATCGGTTTAATGACAATTTTGGTGCGGTCCTATAGTATATCTCGCAGGCAGCGCGGAGATGTCAACGACCCTACGAAGGAAGGCGGCCACCGCCAAGTATACCCAGCGCCGCCTTCTTCGCAGCCGCCATGGCAATGCGAAAGATGCTCGGCCCAACACTGACCCTCGCAACACCAATCTCAGCCAGCTCCGCTGTCGTCAACGCAGCCGGCCCACCCGCCAGCTTGACCGCCACCCGCCCGTCCAGCTCCGCCACCAGCGCGCGCACCTCGGCGTCCCGCAAGCCCCGGCCCGCACCCCAATAGAAGACGGTCGTTGCGCCAGCGTCCAGGTACGCGCGGCCGCGCGCGACAGCCTCGGCCATCTTGGCAGCGTCGCCCGCAGGGCTGTGCTGCGAGGGGCAGAAGATGTCGCAGCGCGCGTTGATGACGAAGTCGGGACACCCGGCGGCCGCGGCGGCTGTTTGAGCTAGCTTAAGGCGCTGGACCTGGTCGTGGATGGGGTAGAAGGAGCCGGTGACGCTGCCGGGGCGCTGACCGTACGGCGAGCGTATGTCCTCGATGTTGGCGCCGACAGCACCGGCCTGCACGGCGGCGGCGACAACGTCCACGATCTGGTCACCGTAACCGTCCTGCAAATCCACGGTCAGGGGCAGGTTGGCCTCACGGCACGCGGGGGCTATCTTCGAGATGGTGTCGAGGTTCTGCTCCGGGCGCAGCTCCTCATCGTTGATGCCGAGGGTGGCCGCGACGGCCCATGATGCCGTGGCCACGGCCTTTACGGGCTTGGAGTCGCTGTCGGCATTGATGGAGATGAGAGTGTGGAGGGATGCCAGGTCCCATACATTAGCGAGGATGAGGGGGGTGGAGGGACAATGGAGGGCCTTTAATGTTTTTGCGAGGGCGTTGGCGGCCATTGTGGTAGTTCAGATGGAAAGATATAACCATTCAATGGTTAGAAGAAAACAAGAAAATAAAAGTCAGCGAGGAAAGAGAAGCTGCTTAAAATGCTGGCTATTGACACGTAAAGGGCGTGGGTTTCGTGAGGAGATGCCGTGAGGCCCGCCCATGCTGGGCGGAGAGGATATTCACGGCAGCGACGCCCGGCTCATTATTGTCACCCATTGCTCAAACACCTGGCCGCCAGCCATAAAGCCAGGGTAGCCTGCTCGCTATGAGCCGCCATGGTGCTATGTTCGCACCCGACGAGTCCTTGCCGAAGCCTACATAAATACAAGCATGAGGTACCTCCAACTACCCCTTGCCATGATGGCATGAACCTTATTACTGTACAAATACCATCACGTGTTGCGTCATACGCCGCGGGTTTACAACGCAATACACGCTAGAATCCCACTAACCCTGGCATATAATATAAAACACATTAGACCAAACCCAATGTACGCGAGTCATAAGCCGTCAGAAGCGTTATGATTGTAACGGCTGTATCGCAATTGTAGCGATTACTGTAGCACGCAATAGCCTATACGAGCTGTCATGGACCGTGACAGCACGTAATAGCCTCGGCGGAGCTTGCACCTTGAGAGGAGAGCCAACACGAACACAGTTGACAAGACCGTCACAAATGTACGACTATCACCACTATTTGTGCAAGTAAACCATGTGGTTTGACAGATGCGTACACAGACGGGCGCCCAGCATGACAATCACACTCCCCGCACCTACTAGTATCCCGCCACTAGCACCTCGGGCTTCAACGCGCATCATCAGTCTGTGCGACATTCTGAAACATGGCAGCTTTCAGAGCTCAAAGAATGCTTGGACCATTGAAACAGAGCACACGTGGTATGAACTATACATGCCTGACGACGAAGCGAAAGAGCGATGTGATCCCAGCAAGCCTCCCGTTACCCTATCACAGGTCCTCGCTGCGAAGGGTCAGCCAAGGCTATCTCGATGCCAGAGATACAGCTTGTCCGTAAAACTAGCCTCCTCTTTTGTTCAACTCAAAGAAACGCCATGGTTGGACTCATCATGGAGCGTGGAGAGCATATCTTTCTCATCTGGTATTGGGGACGGGATAAAGGCCCTTTTCCTTCGATACCCCCTTTGTATGTCACCGCTTTGACGCTTTCTTTCCCATTCAGGCGCCCCCGAGTGGACACGACGCAGCTGGCATTGCTTCGCTTGGGGTAATCTTGCTAAAATTGTGCTTTGGCAACCTGATTGCACAGCATCCATATAGACTCCGGTTTCCTACCGCAAATGATGCTCGAGTCAGTGCAGCGTTTGACTTGGTTGCAGCTCTAGAATGGCTGAAAGAGGTGAACAAAGAGGCTGGGCCCGAGTTTGCGGATGCGATCAGCTGGTGTGTTTGGTCGGCTGCCGTACATTGCCTGGCACCGCAAACGGAGGATGGAGACGGCAGATGCCTAAGAAAGTTGCCAAGCCTTTGAACAGGTGCTACAAATACCTCCTGTCCTGACTAAAGCTGGGTGACTTGGCTCTTGGCCTTTTGTTGGGCTGACATTGCAGGGATTGCAGACTTGCCGTCCAGCAAAACCAGAAGAACGAGCGGACTCTTCCAACATGTGTCATATGGACTCGAAAATGACATCTCCTCTCGACTGTATCGGTGTAGGATGGGTCAGATGTGGCTCGGCACATTCCCTTAGTGGTAAAATGAGAGACCAAAGGCATCGCTTGGAACGCAGTCCCGAGGCCAGTCACTACTGCTGATCGCTACCCAATGGTTTATTTCACATGCTTGAGTTAAGCCAAAGCTGTGTAGATGACGGTAGACATGAACACGCGACTAGTACGACAGCGGGAAAAGTTGCCATATACAGCACTAGTCACGACTCAAGCTATTGGTTGCGGAAAGTGAACACCAGATTTGGAAAGTCACCAGCAGCTAGAACGCGACTAAAATCCCAAAGCCTTGGTGGGGACCTTCGGGAGGCAAGGATCTGATGCATCCTACAATCCGAGCTACTTACGATAAGGAGACCACATCATGGTTTATGAATGGCTCAGATGCGCATGATCATACACTATTAATTCATAAAGAGGGAGTCCGATGCGGAATATCTTACCTCTTTGGGGTTTGGACACTTCCAACATGTTTTGCAACCATTTTATTCTCCCTGGTCATCCAGCCGAAGCCGTGGTTTATCACGAATATAAAAGCCGCGAAATAATCTCTTGAAAAACTCTCAAAGCCCAAACCGTTTGCAAACAATCATTCTACATTCAGCTCCACCAACTACCATGGCGAACCCATCTCAGGCACCAGTCCTCAGCGCAGCCGACAGAGAGCACTTTGTGAAATATGGCTGGATAAAGTACGCTTCCTATTGCCCACCCCGAGCATCATACTAACCTGTGGTCAGGATAGAGAGTGCCTTTACACGGGAAAAAGCTGCAGGCATGACAGCAGATGTCTGGACGAGGCTTGGAATGGACCCAAACGATAGAAGCACCTGGAAACGGGAGTGGGCTAACATGCCAGTCATCAACGCTTTTGATGCTTCGGAGTTTGCGCCACGTGCCTGGGCAGCTATCTGCGAATTGAGCGGCGGGGAGGAGTGCATTTCACCTGAAGCCAGAACGTGGGGTGATTCCTGGATCGTGAACCTTGGCTCCGTAGAGAATGAGGGGAAACATGTCCATCCGAAGGAGCTCGATACCTGGCATGTCGATGGTGACTTCTTTGTGCACTATCTTGACAGCCCAGAGCAGGGGCTCCTCGTTATTCCTTTTTTCACCGATGTCGTCCCGGGTGGCGGCGGCACCGTCATCTGTCCCGACATGATTCCCAAGGTAGCTCAATACTTGTATGAGCACCCTGAAGGGGTGTCGCCTAGATTTATACCTCGAGGCGAGGCCGAATTCTCCGGCGAAGGCACCCGCGGATGGTGTCTCGACGCAATTCAAGACTGTTCTTCCTTCATCGAGGCAACCGGAAACTGCGGGGACGTCTATCTCATCCACCCCTTCATGGCACACTGCGCAACCAAGAACCCTCTCCGACAGTTCCGGATCATCACCAACCCACCCATCTCATTCAGAGAGCCTCTTCGTTTCGACAGAGAGGATGGAAAGTATAACTTGGTTGAGCTTACGGTTTTGAAAGCCTTGGGCAAAGAGCGGTTGGCTGGATGGTCCATCACTGCGCCGAGGGAAAAAAGGATTCCTGAGCGTCTGAAGATGCAACAGGCAATGAAGGAAGAAGAGATGAAGAGGCTCAAAGCAGAAGGAAAAGCCTCCGTTGCGGACATCAAGTTGTTCTGGCAGTAGCGGCACCAACGCTGATAGGTATTCTCGTGGCAAAGAACACAGCTGGGGAATACCGCTAGAAATATGGCCATCGGCGCGCTCAGCTACATACAGCACTTATATCTTCTCGTTTAACAGTCATATCTTGTTGAGCAACGGGTTTTATCACTTCATCGGTTTTTTTTCGTCTCCTGGTGACGCTCGCGTAGCTCTTGAGAGTTTTCGCCGAATACGTCTAGGGCATCGTATTCAAGACGGCATGGATCGTTCGAGAGGGAAAATTTTTGCGCCCTGTCTCTCCTGTCTTCCATTATGCATTTAATCATGCCGATGGTGTCTTACAGAACTCATGCTATTTGAATCTCATGGCGATAAGAGAAAAATGGTGCAACGAGGACTTTGTAGAAGGCCACCGAGAAGATGTTGAGAAGAAGTGAAACGTTAAGTCATCGAGCCACAGAGTCTGATGAATCACCACAAGCCTATACGTAACGACCGAAAATGAGTGACAATCAGTGGTTATCCAAGAAAGAATCTGCGGTGATTGATGACACCCAGCCCCGCATGAGGCTCCCAGCACGTCATGTGATTTGAATGGGACATTCTGGTGTTGATTCATGCGCGTATGCACATTCACTTTCCAGCCACCGGACAATTTTTACAGCTGAATGGCCGCTCATGCACCTGTGCTCAACAGACCCAAAGTAGAAATTATTCATTGATTCTGTCAAGATGCCAAAAGGATGTGAGGTAAGCGTACCAATTACCATGACTCGAGCAGGAACTGACACTGGCACAGGGCTGTCGTTCAAGGTCAGTCGCCAACCTCGAATTAGACTCATGCTGGAGGTAGAACTCATCGCTAAGTCGTCTCGCAACATAGTCATAAGAAGTGTATGACTCCCGCCCGTTGCAAAATGTCTGAGTGACAAGCAGCTGACCGATGGACAGGCGACACCATCATTCCAACCTGCAGGCGGTGCGCGAAGCTGGGGATGCAATGCATCCGCCAAACAAATGTTCGCTTTCGACAAATTACCTTTCAGGGCACTCGCCGCACAAGTTCAAGGATCAGCAAGTGTACGTCAAAGGGATCAGTGAAAAGAGCTGGTTGAATTTGAATGTCTCACTGCGGGCCAGCCAAACCGAAGGATTCGTGTAGACTAACGAAAAGAAACAGTACCCTCTGGACTTGCAAGATTACCATGTTCTGGTGTCGCGACCGTACCGGGCAAAGGCAAGTCTCTGATCACGACAATACTGTGTAATGAATAGTCCTAAGCCTATTTTAGGCTCTGAACCACGACAGAACGAACCGTTACCGCGTTCCGCAAGCCCGACTTCCCCTGTAGACCTTGTCTTGGGTCCTCGTAATCGACAAGAAGCAAGACTTATCCGCCACTTCATTGACTATCTAGCACCTGCTTTCGACTTGTGCGACCCGTTGTGCCACTTTGCGTGTCTTGTGCCAGTACGAGCTCGCTCATGCCTGGCGCTTCTTTATGCTGTTCTAGCCGTTTCTGCGCGGAGTTTAAGCATATCAGAGAAGATAGATGCAGTTCTGGTGGAAGACTACCACCAAAAATGCCTATCTGTTTTGATTCCACTATTGAGTAATGGCGTATCCTGCTCTGATGAGAACCTGCTTGCGGCGGTAGTTATTCTACGCTGTTTAGAGCAGATGAAAGGTACCGCAATATCCGTACAAATATCTGGCACCCATTTTGTTGGTCTGACATTCACTGCTTAGGTTCATACGCCGGAGAACACAGCGCCAGCCATCTTACCGGCATTCACGCACTTCTTGAAGCTCAGCGACAATTTGTAGGCTCGGGAGGCCTTCGTCAAGCGGCCTTTTGGGTGGCACTACGTCAAGAGGTTGGCATGGCAATCCAATGCCAGCGTCCAATTACATCGGCCATCGACAGGTTCCCAATAGAGCTGAGTCTCGATCCAGCCGACGACTCGACATGGTCAAACCGAATGGTCTTGCTCACAGCGAAATTGACCCAGCACTGCTGTAGCAAGAGGCCAACAGCCAACACAGAAGGTATATACGAACAGCTGGCGACGTACGCTGACAGGTGGATGAAGATGAAACCCCCAAGCTTTGAACCCTTTTACTTTCAGTCGGCAAAGGATGACTCGTTGTTTCCGGAAATTTGGCTCACATGCGATGCGCATGTGACGGGATTGCTTTACTACCATCTCGCCAAGATATTGCTGGAAATTTACAGGCCAGACCATCCGCAGCTCGAATCCGCAGCGAGCGAGGCTTTCAACACCACAGATGTGAGTCTGGACGCGCAGACGCTACTACCTCCTAATTCTAACCTCCTTAGGTGACAATCAGGGAGCACGCCCTCACTCTGAGCGGCATCGCAATGACCATCCCACGATTCCACGTGGCTCACCTGTTAGTGAGATAAAAAATGGACTTCTTACAAATCACGCATCTAATATGGTCCATACTTGCAGAACTGCTTGTGGAGGTATCGTCTTGGCCGCCAGCACGTTCTCCACAAGGCCAGAACAAGTACAGCTTCTCGAAGTCATGTCAAAAGCCGCAGAAGTTTGGAATATGAAAGAAACGTGCGTACATTAGCGGCATGGAAATATTTCGTCATTTTTCTAATTAGGCTGTAGGCGAGAACGACTTTATGAGGCTTGGGGATGGGAGTGATGGCAATGAACAAAGCGAAGGAGCACTATTTTAGCTGAACTGAGCCGGCACCTGAAGCTAACCCTGGCCACGGATAATATTCTGTATACAATAGCCGCGAGTGCATGCGAAGGGGTCTGATGACGCATGCTCACGGCTGCTATTAACCCGAACATAAGTTCGCTCGGTTGACCGGCCCGGAGGCCGTTGGTTGGCCGAAACAACGCTTTCTGTTCACTCCAAAGCTACTCCACCTTCCAGCGTCCCACGAGAGCTCGTGAATGACGATGTCATTGGCCGTCGGATGGGGGCCAACGTATGCGTGGAGATCAGCTCAAGGGGTTCGTAGACTGACCCCGCCATTGGGTTGACGACTTGGGCAAACACATTCACCCCGACAACCCAATCCTGCAAGAACTGAGATATCATTAATTCTGCAACATGTTTGGAGAAGAGAAGAACCGTCTCGTTTACACCTTCGACGCTGAACAGCTCTGGGTCGAGCCATGGGGCCCCAACGCCCTGCGCATCCGCGCCACAAAGACCAGCTCGATGCCCGAGACGGATTGGGCACTGCTGTCCACCGACGCCATCCAGCCAAAGATCACCATCAAGGACGACCTGGCGACTATATCCAATGGCAAAATACGTGCCGAAATCACCAAGCGTGGCAAGTTGACGGTCTGGAACTCAGCTGGCAAGCTGCTGCTGGAGGAATACGCTCGCAACCGACGCGATGTGACGGACCCCAAGTGCAGCGCCCTCGAGGTCGAGGCCCGCGAGTTCCGACCCAATGTCGGAGGGGACTTCAAGCTCACGGCGCGGTTTGAGAGTCTGGATCCCAAGGAGAAGCTGTACGGCATGGGGCAGTACCAGCAGCCGTACCTGGACATCAAGGGCCACCAGCTCGAGCTGGCGCACCGCAACTCGCAGGCCAGCGTGCCGTTCCTGCTATCGTCGCGAGGCTACGGTTTCCTCTGGAACAACCCCGCCATTGGAAAGGCGGTTCTCGGGAAGAACATCATCAGCTTCGAGGCCTTGTCCACCAAAGCGCTTGACTACTGGATCGTCGCTGGCGACTCGCCCGCCGAGATTGTCGAGTCGTACGCGGGTGTCACCGGAAAGGTACCCATGATGCCTGAATACGGGCTGGGCTTTTGGCAGTGTAAGCTGCGCTATCAGACGCAAGAGGAGTTGCTGGAGGTGGCGAGGGAGTACAAGCGTCGCGAGCTGCCGATTGACCTGATCGTCATTGATTTCTTTCACTGGCCCAAGCAGGGCGACTGGAAGTTTGACACGACCTACTGGCCTGACCCTGGTAAGCCTTTGTTGCTCAGATCGTGCGACTGGATTTGGGTTGTTAATACTGACACTGCTTGTAGATGCTATGATAGCAGAGTTGAAGGAGCTAGGCATTGAATTAATGGTCTCCATTTGGCCGACCGTCGATCGCGCTTCCGAGAACTTCGAGGAAATGCTGGAAAAGGGCTTGCTCATCCGCAGCGAGCGTGGCGTCAGGACTGTCATGCACTTCATGGGCAACACGGTGCACTTTGATTCCACCAACCCAGCCTCCAGGGAGTATGTCTGGAACAAGGCCAAGCAAAACTATTATTCCAAGGGAATCAAGGTGTTCTGGCTTGATGAAGCAGAGCCCGAATACGATGTGTACGATTTCGATAATTGGCGGTATCACCTCGGTGCCAATACTGCTGTCGGGAACATCTACCCTCGCGAGTACTCCCGTGCTTTCTACGAAGGCATGACCAAGGAAGGCCAGGAGAATGTCGTGAATCTCGTTCGATGCGCATGGGCAGGTAGCCAGAAGTACGGCGCCCTCGTGTGGAGCGGCGACATCGCGTCGTCGTGGTCAAGCTTCCGCGATCAACTGGCCGCCGGTCTCAACATGGGCATGTCAGGCCTGCCCTGGTGGACGACGGATATCGGCGGCTTCCACGGCGGCAACCCGGATGATGAGCATTTCCGCGAGCTCATGATCCGCTGGTTCCAATGGGGCACCTTCTGCCCCGTCATGCGCCTCCACGGCGACCGCGAGCCTCACCAGCCGCAGCACGGCACGACAGGCGGTGCTGCGTGCCTCAGCGGCGCGCCCAACGAGGTCTGGTCCTACGGGCCCAAGATCTACGAGATATGCAAGAAGTACCTGCGCATCCGCGAGGACATGCGCGACTACACGCGCGGCCTGATGCGGGAGGCGCACGAGAAGGGCTCGCCGGTCATGCGCACGCTCTTCTACGAGTTCCCCGAGGATAAGGCCGCCTGGGAAGTGGAGGAGCAGTACATGTATGGGGATAAGTACCTGGTGTGTCCGGTGCTGGAGGCGGGCAAGACGGAGCTCGAGGCGTATCTGCCGAAGCTGCCTAGTGGTGGGAAGTGGAAGTCGTTTTGGGGCGACGAGGTCTATGATGGCGGGAAGACGGTGACGGTTCAGTGCCCACTGGATCAGACGCCGGTGTTTGTGCGACAGTGAGTGGCGTGTAGGGACGCTTGGGTGTGGCGGTGATGGTCTGATGTAACGGGGGCATGAGGGAAATGTCGATTTCATCGCTCAGCAGAGTAAATATAAACGGCATTTACAAAGTCATTCCCTAAAATCGCTTAGATTAATGGGCTGGAAATTCCCAGGCTTGTGTGGATGTCTTTTGTTTCGCTGTGTCGCTGGTTATGTCCGTTGCTAGACAACGGCGCGGTGTTCAATTAGATCCGTCTTTTCACTGAACATGTCCGGTCACGCGCCCAATGGCGACGGCGAGTACAGCCAAACTAGGACGTTGTTTGTTTTGATCATTATTGTACCGCAATCAGTCTTGCCCAAGGGTCGTCTATTTAACCCCTGAGCCCTCTTCGCACCCGACATCTCCCACCTGCATATCTTCCACCCAAACAGTAGGAATCTTCCCACTATTCCAAACCTCAAACAACTCGCAGATAAGAAAGATTCTTCCTTAGAAAGAAGGATAGGATGGCGGACGAAGGTCTGCAAGGGGTCTTGAATGACCTATGCCAACAAGCCGAGGGTAGCCTCATCATCTCGGACAACGCGGCATTCAACCCCGACAACACGCCTCTTCCTGTTGCTCCACTTACTCCGTCCGAGGAATACGACATGCAATCTTCTTCGGGTGAAAGTGCTGGTGCAGACAAGGACGGAAACGAATCGCCGATGAAGGATACCTATGCATCCCATGCTAGTCAACGGCGGTCTCCCCAGCGGCTTTTCTCGTCCAAGCTGATCGACTCAGAGTTCTTTGCTGCCGACAGTAGCTCAGGAGATTGCGGGCCTGTACAGTCTCCGTCCGGAGTGATTGACCTAGTGTCCCCTTCTGGCGGCAACATCGACGATGCTATAGCCGAAGCTATGCAGTCTTCGATCATTTATCCTAGCCCCGGTCTAAGCCAAGACTCCTATTTCTCTCAACCAGGCAAAGCCCTTTCATTACAGGTGTACGATCCCCAGGCAGATGTTGTGGCCTCGGCCCAAGACGGCGCAGCCCATCCATCCACCAGCGACAGCTTGGAATCCAACGACTCCTTCAAAACTGCGGCTTCGAAGATCACGCCACAGACAACCAACAGCAGCACCTGCTCTTACGAAACTTCTTTGAGCCACCAGCTTCTCGCCACGCAGTCCGACTCCAGCGTTGACTATGTCCACATCGGCATTGAGAAGTTCGAGGTTGTTCGCACTGCAACCGGCGGCCTTCGCTGCCTGTGGCGTCGTCTTCTCAAAGGGGACGCTTGGCAGCAGGATATAGACCCGGAACTCCTGCGCCTTGTCAAAATTCACTCCCAAGATGCCGGCAAGGAAGATTCTGGGCTGCTGGCGAGCCAGTGGCCGCAAGACTTTCCGGTGCCGATGGAGATTGTGCGCCAGAACACTGTAGACCCTCAACTCCTCCGCTTCGCGGAGCTACGCAGCCACCCGCTTGTTGCAGAAGATCCCACCGTTAGGATGTTTCTCAAGGCATTGCCCAAGTTCAAGCCTACCCCGGTACGAGTCAATCCATCGCCCGACTTCAAGTATCGTTCGATGCAACGAGAGATCATCGACCACAACGGGAAGCCTTCCGAGACTAAAATCTTCGTTGTGTCTCAGACACGGGATGACATTGGGTGCTGCCTCATGGTTGATGATGCTCCTTTCTGTTCTTTCTACTACATTCCCTACATGGACACGGTCATCTTCTGGAATCAATCCGATGGTGCTGTTGTGCTCGACTATTTTGATGATGGAAGCTTGGCTGTTCAGATACTCAAAGCGGGGAGAAAGACGCGCGCCAAGACAGGCTCTTGGACCGTATCCGTCGACAACAATTCCATCATCACCTTTCACGTCGTACCGCGCGGCAAGTACTGGGAGACTATCCAAGGCGTTTCGGCCACCGCCCTGAAGAGTGGTAAGCTCGCCTCAAGATCCCGTTCACATTGATGAGCTAACAGTATAAAGATACTCGACCTACCACGGATCTGCTCGCGTGGATGAATCATCCTCTTCTGGGCACATTTGTAGGCACGACCATTCGTATCACGGACGAAGAGAAACACTCTTACACCTTGACCCGTACCAAGAACATTGCCGAGACCCGTGTGTCCTCGGTCTAGTTGGCCTGGCACAGCGACTTTCCCGGCAAGCCTATACTGGTCAAGGTGCAGAGGCCTCGCGACCCTCCTGTTGCTGATTTACACGCGGCTCAACACTGGATGAATGAAGTCCAGGCCCACAACAGTATGCCTGCCCATGTAAGTCATTTGCCTCGTTTTGATGATATGAATGGAGCTAACCCTATATCTAGGACAATATGGTCAAGTTGCACGGCTATGATGCCCGCTTCCTATGCTCTTGGCAGGAATACATTGAAGCGCCTTCTCTTGATAAAATTCGAGACCTGAACAGTTTCTACACAGGTCCGCGTCACGACGCCCTCAAAATCATCCACGACATCGCGTCAGCATTGTCCGCCATGCATAACGGGAAGGGTACTCGGGCTGGGCAGGAATATCTTCATATGGACGTGAAACCTGGTAACATCGTCTACCATCCCCAGAAGGGAGCCGTCCTGATCGACTTTGGAATTGCTCGCAACGCGTCTCTGCCTCCTTGCCTAGTCTCAGGATCCTCCCACTACACCGCGCCCGAGTTCCTCCACGAAAATGCCATCCGCGGTCCCCTCGCCGATGTTTGGGCTCTCGGGGTCACCGGCCTCTACCTCACCCGCCACATTCCGATCCCTGAACGCAAGTCCAATCCAACGTGGTTTATCAGTAACATTCACCGTGCCAAGAACGGATTGACCCGCCTCGAGACTATGGAAGAGTGCAGCAGGTGGATAGAGTACATCATCGACATCCGCGTCAGGCTGGACTCTAGCGACCCTGTGGAGGCTCTCCTATGTGACATGCTGGAGCCCAATGTGTTGAAGCGGCTTGATGCGGAGAGCGTTGTGCAGTGCGCAAAGGGCATCTTTGAGCGAATGGAGAAGAATGATGCATTCAAGAACATGCTGGTGGAGGAATCGGAAGAGGAGAAAGATGCTGAAGAAGCGACCGACAGGCGATCACCCACCGTGGAGGAAGATTGGCTGAAGCGCGATCCCAGCGAAGGGAGCGATGGAAGCAATTTCTCGCAGACTCTCGTGAACTCGAACGAGGACGAGGGCTCGTGGGTTGCGGAAGCCGAGCCAGACAATGCGAATCCGCACTTGCGGCCAACTTTTTCCGATGACAATGCTTCTCCATCCGGATTCTTCACCTAAGGTAAGACTGGAAGCTCAGAGATGTGGTATGGGCAGTGGAGGAATCAGACTGCGGAACAACGACTGGTTGGATGGATGGCTCATGGCAGAAGGACGGTTTCTGTTGACGTATGATGGGGATGATCATGATGAGCTCGGAGGTAGATGCTACATGGCTTTCGGGGTACTGGGCAGAGTTGGCTTGTCAAAGAAAAGCTTGATAGTATGTACTTGGCGTCTATCTACCTATGATACAGAATAACACAGCATAGTCTAGGAAATACCATCCCTTGATTCTACAAATTTACCGTGTCCAGTCCCTCATCTTTATATCGTACATCGCGCGTCGGGCTGTTTATAGAGAAGACTCCTAGAATAAAACAGCAGTGGTCAGCAAAATGCCAATCGCAGCAACAAAGGTAGATCGATGTCTCAGGCTCAACGCGACACCTTCAATCACAACGTCGGATGGCCCCCCCGTGCCATCTTGCCCAGAGTCATCTTGACCATCGCTGCTATCAGCCTCTCCCAAGCCGCCACTAACCTTGGTAAGGGTAACATTGAACGCCGGGTTCCTTATAGCTGTAATGGTACCATCATCCTGCACGTAAATGAACTCTGCCAGGCTGAGGTAGTTGTAGGCCATGCGGTCGTAGCCGAACCATGTGTCGCAGCTGCCATCAACGTTGAATAGCTGCGCATCTAACTCGTCTCTTTGCTCGTTGGTGGTGGAGTCAAAAGTTGCACGCCATGCGGTTTCAGAATCAGAGAGAATCTTAGTCGGGTATAGACGACCTTCGATATTTGGCGTTGGGCGGCTGCCGTCGAGGGATGACGAGGCGGTGTTGATGCTATAGCTGTTGATGTTGTTGAGCACGTCGAAACCACGGACGGTGAAGTTGGAGATAAGGAGACCGGGGCCGTTGTCTAGGGTGATGGTGATGCTCGAGTTGGTAGCCTCCTCGGTGAACGTGCCAACCCAGCTCTCGTCAGTGGCAGCCTCCTCGCGACCAGCTTCCTCGAGAGCAGGGACAAAACTGCGGACCACACCGCTGAAGAACTTGCTGCGCGCATACGGGTCCATGGAGACTTCCGGACCAGCCGTGAGCACAGATATGACAATGTCATAGTCTACGACAATGCCGATGAGGGCATGATATAAGCCGAGATCGCCGCTCTTGGTATAAACGTCAATGACGCGACCGTCCGAAGTGAGGTTGTCGCTGCGCAGAATCTCCCAAGGGCCGCCGACGGAGTAGCCGAGGGACGAGGTGTGCGCCTGCGGCTTCATCCACTCACGGGTGGCTGCTGGGGAGAGCAGGCGGTTGTCGAGGATGGCTTCGGTGAAGGCGATGAGGTCGCTCGTGCTGGAAAATAGACCACCAGCGCTGCACGTAATTAGTACAAGCTAAGACAGCGTGCAGGAAGTTGGCTTACGCTTCGAAAACACCAGGAGTAGAGTTCCACGTCGGCTCACCCACGGGCACAAACCCGGTCTCGTTGAATGAAGAAACATAGCCGTTGAAGGAAGTGCTGTCCATGCCGAGCGTGTCAAAGATCTGGGCTTTGGCAACGTCCTCAAAGCTCTCGCCGGTCGCGGCTTCGATGACGAGCCCAAGAATGGCAAAGGCAATGTTGGAGTACACGGGCCCGGTGAAGGGAGCGTAGACGGGAGGACGGCTGTTGACGTTGTTGACGAGATCGTTGATGGTGCAGGGCCGTGTGCCGGGGAGGCCGGAGCAAGAAGGGCCGGTGCCGTTGCTGAGCTCCGGAAGACCCATTTGCGTCCAGGGACCGGTGCGGAAGACGGCCAGATCCATGGCCACTGTCACTGTTAATGGCTGTCGCCGAGAAGAGGTGGGAAGGAAGTTACATACTGTCGGTAGCAAGGCCTGAGAGGTGAGATGCTAACGAACCGATGGTGACATCCTCCCAAGAGATACCGTTGTCCTGGGTGTCTTGTGCACCATCAGCCAGCTGCGGCAAGTATCGAAGCACAGAGTCATCCCATCCGATGGAAGCATTCTGCAACGCCAGCAAGACCGGCATCATCTTGGAAACACTGCCAACCCGATAAATGGTATTCTCATCGATCTGGTCGGTGCCGATGCCGGAGAGGACCGGGGGCGTGTAGTGCCAATTGAAGAGCAGCCCATCCTCGTGCAGTGACTTGACGGCGATGGAAACGGCGCTGGCGTTTAGAGCTTCTGTCTGCGCTTCGAGGCCGGCGGTGAGTCTGCGGATGGCGTCTTGCACGGCGTCGCTGCCGCTGGGAGATTGAGGCGCTGGGAGGACGGGGCCAAGAGGGGGGCATATTCGGGCGGAGGTGGAGGAGAAGAGGAGAGAGGAGGCAGCAAGAGCTGTGAGAAAGGTGGTAGAAGAAGGCATGCTAGCATGTAATTGAAACAGCAAGGAGATGGTGGTATCTGTAAGTGCTTGGTCGAGGTGCAATGACAAGAGATGAAAGGAAGAACGACACCAGGCTACATGGTGAATTTATACACATCAGACGGCAACAAAAAAATCCACCGCCCAATTCTCCGTCGTAATCCATCACCCCAGCCCATCCTTCTAAGCCTCGATAATGGTCCCTAGATCCTGCCGTAACCAAAAAGCCTGCAAGCGCAATGCCCGCATCCTCCTCGCGAGAGCCGTCGACCGCGCCACCAGCGGCGTCGTGATCGTCAAGTAGCAATGCTTACGAGCCCCCCCGGTAGTCTAGCGTAGGGCTGGTTTCGGCGCAGGGGGTTCCCGGCCATCAATGGCCGTTTGCTGTCGCGGGGCGGCTGCTGACTGGCTCGCTCGGATTGGGAATCTCGGACTCGGCGCATCCATGTGCGGGTTGGGTTGGCGTGGCGCGGCACTTGCATGCGCGGCCGTCTTTTTCTGTGACGACCGTTTATTGACCATGAAAATATGGCAGTGTACGATTCCTGGTCTTGCTGAGAGATGTGGCTTTGGCTGGATTGGCTGCGGCTATGTTGTGTTAGATGTCTTTGTATGTGTGGAAACTCAGCCTTGGATTGGAGAGTTGCCTAGCTCTGCGGGTAAAGGCAAACGGTATGTCTGGGAATCCAGGCAGTTTGATGGGAAATTTGATGGGGTGTCGGCTCAAGGTGCTCGGGTTCTACGGTCATGTTTTCAGCGTGCAGGGATAGGGCGGTGTTTCGTATATGCAGTGGTCAGCGAACAGTTACTCAGATGTGGTGCTGTTCATTGACCGACGCAGGAAAGGACATGATCCAAACTTCCCCCCCTAGTGCAAAGTATGATCTCTCGCTTTTGGTCGAGTCAGACTTGCTCTGAAGCTATTTGCCTTTCCTTGAATGGGCCGTGTGCTGGAAGCCCACAATCAATACGTCTTTCGGCCGCCAGTTCAAAGAAAAAGGCCAGCATTCTCTGTTGCTACTGATTCTGGCTGTCCATGTCCCGATCCGATGAAATTGATCCGCTCGCCATGCCAGCAGTTTTCACATTCATTTCCATCATTTCTGCGCTTGACCACGGAAGTCTTGCTCCCATTTCGTCATATTATGCTATGTAAAGTGCCATTAAGACTAGGGATTTTCTCGCCCAAGATACCAAATTAGTGGTGACAGTCTGCTCAGCTCACACCGTGTCTGTTAAATTGAGAGCATTCCTCCATACCACTCCGTTTCTCTTCCTTCTTTTGGTGGTTATTTCCCACTCTTTTTTCTTCTTNCCCCCCCTTTTTCTTTCTCTCGTTTGCTGATCCTGCCAGCCTTTGTAGAGGCACGCCAACTTGGTCCTCCCACTCAAGCGGCCGAAAGAACCACAGGCTTGTCTAAACCATTTTTCTACCCGCTCAAGTAAAGCCTCTTGTAATGATTGAAAAACTTCAATCCTCTCAAGTTAAGCTCTAGATACTCGTCCGTGCCGTCGCCGCCTCTCTTGCAAGCATCTTCCTGCTTGTTCCAAGTGTAGTGTGCCACTTGATAAAGGTAGGATTGGTTCTCTCCCATGTTGGCAGGATCTGGCCCGGCTCTCCATCGTTTGAAATCTTCCGCAAGGGCTTTCTGATTTTTTTCCTCGTGCGGCGTAGTCTGCCAGTCGTCGTCCGCCTTCTTGTATAATTCCTTCTCGGTCGCAAGAAATTTTGGCGATCCTTCGATAAGCGTTGACATTGTAAGGGTTTTTTTTCTTTTCTTTTGGTTTGGTTGCGGGTGAGTCTTGCGTTTGTTGTAGTATTGGTGATGGATGCTGATGAAGTGTAGTGCGAGATGTTGTTGATGTCATGGACTTTGACCTTGAGTGAGGCAGAGGGCGGTGGCCCGGGGTTTATATAGGCAATCTCTAGAGGCTCTGCATTGCTCAACATGAGCAGCAGTGATTCACTGGCTTGTACGTAACTTGTGTAACTTGAAGTATGATAGCGTCGGCAGTGAATCTCAGTGAATCTCTGTGAATCTCTGTTCATGCTCATGTACGAAACTGCTCTCTTCCACGGCTAAACCCCGAGGAAGCTCTCGTACAGCCCTGGATACTTGTTTATTAGAGATCATCCTTATCGCTTGACAGGATTAATGTGGCCTGCAGCTCATCCATTGCTGTCTGATGTTCCGCACACCCCCCAGCGAGTCCCAGCGCACAAGTCGCTTCATATAAGCATTTACAAAGATTTATTGTACCTGATTTCTCAGATCAGTCTATTTACTATAGATCAACCTTGCATCCTCTTTTTCACACCATCACGGATCTGGCCAGCAGAGGTTTATGATTTCTTTGTATAAAGTGTAGCGAGTAGAAATCATGTCGAACTCACGCAATGAATGAATCCCATCTAGTCTCTATCACTTATAGTAGTATTGGTTGTTAGCTTGTGCTGGACTTCTGTGGTGCGAGAAGCAATAGCTTCAGTCTTGGGTCAAACTTACAGTTTGTACTCAATTCACGTCAAATTGGTTGTGATGAATAATGATCCTCTATCCTACAATGTTATTGCCAGTACGCTGTCCGTGGCTACTGAGTTACAAAACCTGTGCCCTACTTGATCATCGGTGCAAGAGGCGCAATATACCAGCTAATTTTCTCAGTTAACCAATGCTTTGATTCATTATCAAGTGCCTTGCAAGTGTAGATATGAGTGACAGAAATGATGACAGGGAAAGCGGTTGTCCTTACAACCGCGCACTTTACCGAAATCATAACTTCCTTAGCAGCAGGCATGAGTTTTAAGTGCCTTTCCGACAAGCAATGCGATACTCATCTTCGTATTCCTCGTCGGACGGAACTCTGCCTCTCTTCGCGACGTTTCCCAGCATCTACTCTACCAGCCTTGGAGCAGAGGTTCAGTGCAAAAACGGCCATGAGCGTCTGTGGCTATGTTCTTGTTCATTTGACACCCTTATCGAGCAACTCAGATGTTGCCCATAAGCTCTTAGTTAAACTGGCCTCTAGTCCGGTCCTCTGGGTGGTGATGTTCGCCAAAGCCATATTAGTCCATGTCGGGCTTCGTATGCAGCGTCTCGATGCTTCAGTCGGGCGTCTGAACCTCCATTCATCCCGTATCACATACTATACAGAGGGTATACATATCTTTCATGTGTTATCAGCTCGTTCTATCTAAGCTATTTGTACATTGTAAACATCTACTCTAGAGAACTGTATCATAAGTGAAGACTAGAGCCATTGTATATCGCGGTGTTGCGGCCCGAGAGGATTGCCACACTCTCCATAGCAAGAAAGAGATTTCCCCTCTCAAGGCTCTCCCTCGCTCTCTCCCTCTAGAACGGAATCACATTGTCGGCAGCAGCTGATACTATTGATCATCACTCCAAAAGCGCAAAGGAGTAGAGTCTCTATATACCATGACTTGTAGAATCGGTTTCGCTAAGGGCAATCGGCACTATAAGTTGGTGCAACTATGGTAACTTCGCGATTCGAGATGGAGATATACGCGACGAACAAGTTTGTGGAAAGCGCCGCTACCGTTTTGTTCCGGCTATCGACTCGCGAGGTCTGTATCCTCCGTCCGCTCCACCGCAACGAATATGTTCTTGTCATGAGACAGAGATACAGCGACCTTACAGCGGGCCTACAGCGAGTTACCAGCAGGTCAGGTGACCCCTGGAACAGTATAAAAGTGTATTTCGGGTAGTAAAGTTGGAGGAGCAGAGATTAATTCCTACACCATCGGACCCCTACCTTTAGCTGCTATTGACCGGTGAATCTACAGCGTCTCAACTGCTAACCTATGGTCCATTGCATTACTCACTTACCCTGTCACCTCCTCTATACACACATCGTGGCCTCACAGTTTTCCCACATTGGCACCATGCTCACGCAGAAGCTGTGCTACAGCCCGATTCCTGCTCCTAACGGCCCATGATAGTGGTGTTCGACCTCTATCATCTCTTGAATCAATCTCGGCGCCATTATCAAGCAATAGCTGAGCTATAGCTTTGTTTCTAATGGTCCATATAGGTGTATAATATCCACCACATCTTAGACCATGCACAATACCAATATTACGTAGCAACTGAACCATATCATCCGCCGTGCTCCTAGCGGCCCATGATAATGGTGTTTGACCCCTATCATCTCTTGAATCAATCTCGGCGCCATTGTCAAGTAGCAGCTGAACTATAGCCTCCTTCTTACTCATAATGGCCCATAATAGTGGTGTTCGACCTTTATCATCTCTTGAATCAACTTCAGCGCCATTATCAAGTAGCAGCTGAACTATAGCCTTATTCCCACGCATAATAGCCCATGATAGTGGTGTTAGACCCCTATCATCTCTTGAATCAACCTCAGCGTTAGTGGCAAGCAGCAACCGAGGTATGGCCTCATCCCAACTCATAACAGCCCATGATAGTGGTGATCGACCCCTATCGTCTCTTGAATCAACTTCAGCGCCATTATCAAGTAGCAGCTGAGCCATAGCCTCATCCCCGCTCGTAGTGGCCCATGATAGTGGTGTTCGACCCCTATCGTCTCTTGAATCAACTTCAGCGCCATTATCAAGTAGCAGCTGAGCCATAGCCTCATCCCCGATCGTAGTGGCCCATGATAGTGGTGTTCGACTTCTATCGTCTCTTGACTCAATTTTGGCGCCATTATGAAGCAGCAGCTGAATTATGGCCTCATTGCCGCTCATAACAGCCCATGATAGTGCTGTTTTACCTTCATCATCCCTTGACTCAATACCCGCGCCTTTATCAAGCAGCAACTGCACTAAAGCACTGAGCCCAAAAACTGATGCGACCATCAGCTTTGAAACCCATTGGAGGTGTGCGGATAATATAAGTGATTCGGGGAAAGTATCGAGCGGTATCGTAAGAGTCCTCGAATCTGTTTCACAAAGCCTCTCAGCAGAATAGAGTATAGCATCATCACTGCTTATGCAGGCCTCGCGAAGATGAGCAATCCAATTCATGACTGAATAATCTTTAAAGGCAAAGACGTCGGTGTTGTGATTGTTTCCGCCATTGGAAGAGTGAAAGTTAGATTCGCAAATGAAAACTTCAAGGTAGCGCACGCACGCCTCTGCAAGGACTGCATGTGCCTCATAGGCAGGAATCGAGCAATGCCAGCTTATTGCTTCAGGTCGGAACACATCTGTGAGAAGAAACTCGCGGGCGGATTGATGAAGAAAATAGACCTTGCCGCCATAAACCGAGACAAACAATCCGCACCAAGATCGGAGGTTTGATTTGAAGTCCTCTTCTTGTTCGAGGTCAAGATATTTAGTTGAGATATCGATATTCATGGCAAAATTCATCTCAACCAGGGTCAATGGTTGTTGCGCTGCCAGTATAATGCACAGAGCCTTTCGAACCATCTGCTTATTCTTGGATTTGCTGAGAATCTTTTCGTATGCTTGGTAGAAACTCTCTGGAAGCGAGTCAATAACCTTCTCAAGAGCCTTCTCAGTCTTTTTAAAATCTTGTGACCTCAAATAATCGAAAACAAGATATATCCAGAGATAGGTGCGGTGCTGGATTGTGGTTAATCGTCTCAAGAGATATTGCTCAAGTCCTTGCCGGAGCCGCTTGTCTCTTGCCAACAGCTTGACTTGGTGGTGGATTACATAATCGACTTCTCGACTGATTGCATCTGATTCTTCTTCACCTGGTATGCGAATACAAGCCTCAGCCACTTCATAAAACCGAGACATAATTTGCTCATAAGGGCGGCTTGTCAACAGAAACTTGACCCTACCCAGTCGTCCCGATGCCTTGAATAAATCCTTTAGCATCAAAATGAGGTCGCGAAGGTCCGGTTCTCTGCACTCATCAAGGGCATCTATTACCATGATGACAGATCCTGTTTCCGAATGTTTTGCAACATTTTCGAGGATGCTCTGCAATGACGCTGTGACGTTCGGAAGATTTGCCCCATTCTTAGAGTATTCTGCCATGGCATGTTTGATCAGAAAAGGCTTGTGGGAGAAAAGCTGGTGCAGCAATGCGCAAAGGGCCTGCTTGATTGTATTTTGGTCTTGATCCTTGAAGAAAAAGTAGCAAGTGGTTGCTGAACGTGGCAGGAGGTCGTTAATGAGGTACTTTGCAAGGACAGACTTTCCGCACCCAGGATCCGCTGAGACCAGTAGCAGGCCTGAGTCTTGTTCCACCCAGTGCTTGAAGTTCTCATGATTTAGAAACCATTCACAAGTGCCTTCTACTCTGTTTTCCACGCGATCTTTGTACCATTCGTATGTTGCATCATTGCTGCCTGCGATAAGGCGAAACAATTGGTGGCACTTTTCTTCTTGCTCGGAAAGACCCTGCGTGAACATGGCTCTCTGAATCTGTAGGTTCTCTTTCGTAAGATCCCGACCCTCTTCTGCAAGGCGTAGATGCGATTCGCTCACGGATCCAAGTTGTTGCATGGCTTGGTGAGATTCAGAAATGGTATTATCCAGGTTTCGCAGCCACTGGTTGAGGTCGCTCAGCGAGAGGCATCGATCTAGCGGATCCTCTGGCGATGATTCTTTTTGAAGATCTTGGAGCCGGTAAGATTTGCCATTCACGCTTCTGGTCAAATCCTTCAAGAATCTATTTCCGTTAGTAGTGATTTGGTGTACTATAGCGGATTCGGAAACCTGGTTGGTTGGTGCCTCCTCTGTGGTGCCTGGATTTGTCGCTGAGTCCAACTTGTCCTTCATATACATGATGCAAAGTCCATAGCAGAGAGATAGACCGTGCGACAAATCGACCACCATCTCTTCCTCGCGTGTCAGATCTCCAGCGGCGCCTTTGTACAGCAAGTCGTGCGCAAACTTGTTGTACAAGCCCTCCGCAATGGTTGTGAGTTGGATTTCAAACATGACGCCGAGAAACTCCCCAGCCAGAGATGCGTGCTCTTCGGCTTTCAAGCTGACGCGGTAATTGCGAGTTTGATAGGCGCCGAACCACGTTTTCCAATGTTTCCCGACATCTCGGTCATGAGAGAAGACGACGGGCTCTCGCAATTGACAAAAGTTGTCTTGAATGAAAGCATCGACCTTATTGATATCGCATGGGAAGTCCAGGATGATTCTAAGTCCCACGAGATCGTGAATTTCGGACAGTATATCATCGAAGGTTTGGGTTTGCGTCTGCGGTTGGTGGTCTTTCAGTCGTCGCTCGAGGGACTTTCTAACAGATTCGGGAGTCTTGGTTCTGCCCTCAACTACACAAGAAATGGATATCTGGGTCAGACTAGCTTTGCAGAGTGTCTTGACCGTCTCCATCATTGTGTTGTACTCGGCCATCAAGCTGGGCCAGATATCTTGGACGAAAGCACGCTTGGCATCTCCATTAGGATTCGTAGACTTGAAAAGTTGATGGATGCTGTCCCGCAATGAGGCTCGCCTGCCGGCGTGGGCTGGATCGGGGGGGGGCAAGTCCATGGTGTCGTAGTATTTGGACCGATGGCCGAAGCTCGAGCAAATTTTCGTTTACGTACGGGGCAGCCGCAAGATACGCACTGGGTAGATCGAAACGAAATGTAGCCACGAGACCACAAGAAAAAGATCATCCAGGGCGGCAACGTTGGGAGGAGAAGATTTGTCGAAGGCGGGGTAGGTAGGCTGTGCCTCAGGGCAAGGCACCCGTGGGGGCTGGAGGTTTTGCACATTGTTAACAAAGCGCGGTGAAGCACGTTACATTCGGGGAGGCGGTGCTCTTGGAATTTTTTACTGAGCCTCAACTGCGCGTGAGGCTTCGCACCATACACCTCGCTTATAATTCGAAGCCTTGCGTGCAGCCGCGGCTCATCAAAACCTACAGGCAAAGCGCCCTCAAGCTGGAGCTAGGGATACTTCAAGCGAACAATAATATCATGGCCTCTTAATGTATTTCGGATGTTTTTGATTATGCGCTCTGCTTCAATTTGCTCATCCCCCGAGTTAATCTTGTGCGGCATAATGCTTGAGAAGCCATCATACGAACACTTTGTCAAGGCCCGAAGCCTAGCCAACCCTTGTCTAACTGACTTGCTCGATTTTTTAAAAGATGGAACAGAGTCTGTTCCGAAAGGTACGATCATCGCTCTTGAGTACTCTCATGGCAGTCAATCGCAACCGCAGCCTCTGATAGTCGACGAAACCGACTTGATCAGACTACTTGACACTATCACCACCACTGTGACCTGCGGACGAATCCTGATCGTGGAGAACATCCGACCGTCCCTGATCAGTTTGCTTGGGGAGCTTCTGGACGTGGACCCAATCTTCTTCGCTGGCCATGTCACCACCAGCTTTCGAGATATTGAGCAGGCTCCGCCACCCCCATCTCTCGCCTTGTTCCCATCTTGGATCGCCGAAAGAGGTTATCTCCACATGCACTACCAGCATGTTATAGATCTAGGAGATGCAGACGCGTTCATCGATTCTCCATATGCTTTTAAAACAGACTCGCACATTCCGCGCAATGTTCGGCGTCTACCCGGTCTTTCAGGCCGACAGCTCGCTCTCGTTCGAGCATGTTGTTCGGTTATGACGAAAAGCTTTGGCGACTCATGGATTTGTAGGTTCCGATAGTCAATGTACTCTTGTCATGCCCGCCCATCTTTCTAACGGCAAACAGGCCTAATCCTAGTTGATCCCCCTATCAAGTCAGTTGTTGGGCCAATGAAGTCAGGTTTTCGGACGGTGCATCCAAGCAAGCCCTTGCAGAGAGGTTTCGAAGATTTCCAAGCATCACCTTCATTTTCATCCTTCAGAGTCACCGCCGAACAAACCCGGCATTCCTGGGATAAGACCTCGATGCTAAGCAGCTTACTCCACTACTTCCGCAATCCACCTCCTGGGTTCACGACGACGCAACCTGGTATCCTAAGCCTTGGCTACTACCCAATGCGCATCGTTCTAGCTGAGTGGATGATCTACGTGCAATTGATGAGTCGCTACTTTAAATACTACGAGTATTCGCTGCACGACGGCAAGACACGGCGACTGCATGACAATGACATTGTTGATCTCCAACGCTGGCGGCGTCGGACTACGCAGAGTCAACACAAGTTGAGGATTCTCATCGAGTTCATTCATCACTGGATGCCACGGGAATTCGACAAGTTACCATGGGGTATGGCGCTGAAAGATGCCGGCCACATACTGTCCCAGCTAAAGCACTATGGAGACTCGCTTGAGCAGATAATCCCGGTGGCAACGTCGATGGTGCAGCTGCTTGACTCACGGCGCTCAACTCTCGAAACTGCCAATGTCAGCCGACTGACTTATATCGCCTTAGTGTTTGTGCCACTGTCCTGGGTCGCGAGTCTGTTCAGCATGTCTGATGAATATTCTCCGGGGCACCGCTACTTCTGGGTGTATACAGCTACTGCATTGCCAGTCATGATTCTTGTCTTGTTTCTCTCAGTGTTACACTGGGAAGAGCTGATAGGGAGGATGATAGGTAGTTGGAAACTCAGGAAGAGACTCGGAGGGGAACGAGTTGCCAGAGTTGGCTTGCCGCAATGATGGATAGAACATGTTGTAGATGTATCTTGGAAAGTCCACCAATCCTCATAGTTGCCTTTCACCAAGATAAAACCTCATGACCGAGTCTTTATATGTTATCTTTGTCCATAATCAAGTAAGCGTTAATGAACTACGAAGGTGTGACATTTTAGGGCCAATGATCATTTAACCATTATGGAGCTCAATAAACCAACATGAACATTCTAAATTTCTAATGTACTTACAACTCATATGGACAGTTCCCACACGTGTAGATCCATCTAGATGCGAAGCCACCTTCGGTCGAGCTTTTCATCCCTCCAGATATACTAAGCCATTGGCAGTGATGAGGACAGGCACTTTCCATCTCATACAAAAAAAACCTCTCATATCACTATGCAGTATTAATCTACGGCTGGGTCTAAAGTCCCTCAGAGGATTACTTCGCCTTTACTGGTCGAAGAGGAGGTTCGTTGGGGCCCAGTGCTACTCTACTCTTTGAGAAACGTAGATAATGCCTTGCCAAATAATCCCCGCTCCCTTAATAAGCATGAAGGGGATCTAAAGTGATTAGAGTACATCAACTATCTGCTTTATTCTGTAGATAGGTCCTCAAGTATATCTTTAAACGGACTCACCCTGATAACCGCATACTTTGTTCATATAAGATGCCCAGTTAAAGTAATGTAATCTCGCCCTGAGGTGGTAACCCCGCTGTGGAAAGCACTATAACAACGTGTCTCGCTCGGACCTTGCACGCAATGGCAAAAACATCCGCGAGTTCTCTTCTTGCCAATCAAACTCATACACAACTTTCGCATCTGCCGGATCTCTAAGCAGAAGCATCCGCCGCTCACCCTGGGGCGCCTTCATGCCCTCCCACACCGTCTCCATCCACAGTATCCCATCTAGCAGAGACATCAACCAGGGATGCATCATCATAACGTAGTCGTGAATCGTCACATAGGGCTTCTTCATCGCCGTGACCTCGAGCGGCACGAATCGAGGCCGACGCTCCCCGCAGCAGACAAGCAGTTCCGGCCCGTAGCCAATGTCGTAGCCAAAGACACTTTCCCCGTCTCCGGGCTCAGCGTGGTCGTGGTAAAGTAGCCATCTCTCTTCCCATTCGTCAAGAAAAGTCATCTTGACTGTAATGGATGACACCCTGGGTTCGACGAGAGGAGTCTCTCCAATGGGGTGGTAAACCATACCATCTGGAGTTGAGATACAGTAGGGGTGTCGAGGGCTCAGCGGGTCTGCTAGGTCTTCGATTACGTATACTGCGGTTTCGATGGGTCCATCGAGGTACCAGATCAGGCGGAATGTGCCCAAGGTGAGCTGCGAGAGCCGGCCTTGCCGAGTCCCAAATTGCGGAAACGTCTCCGGCGTGGGCGTGGTGGCTTGAACCGACATCCCCCCCAAAGCGGCGGCGACTTCTGCTTCGTTGTATTGTTCATTCATTTTAACGCTCTTAGGTAGGAGGAATGTTTAGTCGGCGATGCTGGGTCGCGGTACGCTTAAGTAAGAGGTGGGCGAAGCATGACATGATGCGCATTACTGAACAGATTTAGAAGTCGCCGTTGGTTGTCCTTATTGCATATGCACGATTCCTTTGCTTGACCCCCACAGGACTTTCTCACTCTTACAAGGGTCCCCTCGTCGGCTGTATGGATAACGTCCACGGCCGGAACCAGTGGAATCATTGTATCGGCACAGCTTGCATAAATGACATAAAGGTTATCCCAGATTTCTTATCGCAGCATCTCATTATAATAGGTTCTTTCAAAATAATCCGATATCCGAGAGTGGCAGTGACACGACATGCTTGAAAGCAGCCCATCGGAATCCTGGCAAAAAGCACCGACATGAGCACCGCCATCCAAACATGTTCATGCAATCGACTTGCCTCAAAGTTCCTCGGACCATTCGTCTCCGTACCCGCGATGCTCTCCTTTATCCTCACTATACGGGTCAGACAAGTCTCCCAACGACCACGTGCTATCCGCAGCGGGCTGCCAGTCATATCCAGTCCAAATCTGCGTCCTCAGCGTACCATCTTCGCCAACACCAAACACGGAAAGAAAGTCTAGCATCCCAAATTAATTCCAGTCCACCATGCAGAGTAAATGTTTGTGCGACTTACTGGTCTCTCTCCTTGCCACGACGCTCGGCTCCGACCCAAAGTCGCTGGCCAAGTCGTACCATCCGTCTTTGCTTGGATGCCACTCGGAGCCGTCAAAGCTCTTCAGGCGGTACGTGGATTCTTCTTTGCCGACGATGTCGATCTTGGTGGCGTTCCAGTGCACCACCTGAGGGACATGGCTGAAGCTGCCGCCAAGCGTCTTCCAACCTTGTTACTGGCTGCCATCCCAGTACAGATGATTCAGCTTGCCTTCCTCGTCGATAGCCCAAAAGTCCAGTCTTCCGGGACCCCGGGAGGTGGCTTTGGGCGTCTTTATAAAGGGGCCACCGCCTAGATCTCCCCATTTGGACCATCCTTCGTGCCAGAATTTGTGCATGATGGAACCGCCGTCTGAAGAAATACCGATGACATCGAGTCGTCCAGGGCCCCAAGATGTCACAACAGGATCGCTCGAGAAGTCACCACCAAAATTTTCCCAGTCCGTGCCAGAGGGGAACCACTCGGTCCCAGTCCAAGCCTTGTGCACGAATGAATCACCCGACTTGGCAACAATGTCCAGCCGATTCTCGCCCCAAGACCCAGAGGCCACCGAGGTGACATGCCCGCCAAGGTCCGCGGCGGTTTCCCAAGAAGGTCCCCAGTTCCCGCCACCGTAATACTTGTGAAGAACGTTTCCGCCAGTGGCATTGACGAATACAATGTCTAGGCGACCTTCGCCCCAGGACGATGCAGATAAAGCACCAACATCACTGGAGGGAAGCTTCTCGAAACATGAAGCAGGCTGCCAGTCCCAGCCGGTGTAGAATTTGTGCCAAATGGACGAATCGGGCGCCAGGCCGAACAAGTCAATGCGAGCATCTCCCCACGAGACGGCCGAGAAGCTGGCTTCCGCGGCTGAGATGAGGCTTGTCTAAGAATTGACTGATCAGTATCGTGATTTTTTCTTCAGGAAATTTTTTTTTGTTCATTACCATCAGAGTAAGAGTGTGAGTGTAGTACATCATGAATAATGGTGTCTGTTGGTATGTCTTGTTCGACGCCCTACCATTGCCTCGCCATTGCCATGGCTCGGCCTGTTTATAGATGACTCAGGTAACACGATGTAGATTTCAGCCCTCTGATCCAACACGATGTATTGCCATTGTGGCGTCTAAGAACATCACCAAAAAGGGGAAAACCGCGGGGCTGGGACTGCCGCGCCTGAGACATGCATGCAATAGTCGGGATCGCATCACGGATCGTCCCGCGCAGCTCCTCCTTCTATATCCAATCGACGCACGTTCGGCTTCCCTTCCGTCCAAGAGAGCAGATCCAATGCATTCGAGTCTTGGCAATCGATGCAACAGATCGAGATCCACTAAGTTTTCGGTGATGGCAGACACGCCGCTCGCGCAAGTTTGTAAGCTTGGCCGGTCACGCTGGCTGCGTGCCACCGATTCCGACGAGACTTGCATGTACGGCTGAGTTGTGGCATCAGTCTGTCTCGGGTAAGGACCGGACTCGCCGAGCCGTGGAGGCGATATATCCCACAAGGATCGACGGATGAGCTGGATGATCTTGTTTTGGGGAAAGGAGAGAGTAGTATCGATTGGTCACTGCATGGAAAACTTGCATGTACGACTAATTCATGACTGTGGGAGGATGGGAAGTGTGAAAAGAGCGCATTGAAATCAGACATCTCATGCGTATCCCGTTGGGTTTGCTTGTACAGTGCATACCTTTCCGGTCCCCTCCGCTTGAGACGCTGGATTTTGCTTGTTCCACGGTACATCCAATGCCTTTGTTTCTGTTATACAGCTGGGCGGCATGCATTTACCAATGTTTTCGGTAAGAATTCCCTGACTAAACCTACGTGCTCTCGGCAGTTTCTCCAGTAAGAAGCACCTCCTATGAAACTACATAATAAACTACAATGGTCAGGCTAAGTAAGTATACGGTTCATGAGGCTGAGGTACTGGTAGAAATCCATCCTTCATCGATCGGTCTCTCATGACACGTATAATCTGATGTTCGTTACCTATTTGTAGCAAGTAAACCGGTTTGGTAGGCTGGAAAACAAATCCTCACGATTAGCCGGACTTGACACAAACATCAATTCTTGTGCATGGTATATCAATTGTCTCCTGAAGCTAGACCTCTTCCTATCTTCCCTACTAGGCGTCCTCGACAAGTTGGTCCATGGCATCGCCAATGCACCTTTACTAACGAAAAGCACGGCTATTCGCTCCGTTTCCACTGTCGTGATGAGTGGCACCGCCAGGCGGCTGATCTTTGTGTCGGAGCGTATACCCGCCAAAGTCGATTCTCTCAACGCCCTACCGCTCCCTTAGAAATTTCGGGGCAAGTGCTCGAGCAAGTCAGCGGCGATTACAGCCCCCAACACAGGAAGCCTGCCAATTCTCTGCCGAAGCAGTTCTCCGTCACGACGAGAGCTACGTTCAAGGGGAACTACAATGAGGACGAGGATGCCCTGGTGGTAAGCCGCTGGAAATATCAAGATTAAACGATACGAACACAAGAATAGGCGAGGATTTTTTTGACACGAGCAAATACTGTACACCCTGGTAGACCTTGACCACTTTCATCCAATACCACAGGAGGTCGTCAATGCCGCCTCGCCGCTTACACCCAGCAACGAAGCGACTACTTGTAGTACCGCCAGTACGGATGTCCCTCCATCTTCCCGTCCTCATCGAAATCCACCACAACCCCCTCCGGCATGCCGCCAAATTCTCTATCCCGCCTCCTATTCTCCCTCATATTCACCAGCGTGACGCCCGCCGCGCCCACCGCCGTAAAGCACGTCGCCCCAAACAGCGTCCAGAAGCCCATGGTGAAGTCGGGCGCGTCCGTCGCCGGGAACAGGTAACCCGTCGCGATGCCCATGGTGCTGCCCAGCGACTGCAGCAGCCCGTTGGCGATGCTCTTCTTGATGTCGCCGCAGCAGTTGTGGTTGATGTTGCCCAGGCTGAGCGTCACGCCTGACAGGATCCCCGTGACGACGAGGAAACATGCCCCGTAGCGCGCGCTGTTGGCCGAGACTGGCAGCACGGCGAGCATCAGGTCGCCCACGGCGGCGACGGTGGACGTGACGACCAGCAGCCCGGAACAGGACTTGAGCCGGTCGCTCGCGAAGCCGACGACGTACACCATGACAAACGCAACGCAGTACGGCGGCGCCGTCATCAGCTGCGCCCGCACGTCGCTGTACCCAAACGTCCTTACGATGATGGGCGTGAACGTCGCGATCGTGTAGGTCGACAGCACCTGCGTCATGTAGATGGCGATGTTGGTCCACAGGCGCCAGTCCCGCAGCTGCCGCAGCGTCGTGCTCCAGTTGACCTTGCCGTGCGTCCTGTTGCCGTCTCGCATCATGCGCCACGTCGCCACGTCCCTCTCGCGCGGCGTCAGCCACTTGGTGTTGTGCGGCCGGTCCGGCAGCACCCAGATGCACAGTGCGCCGAAGAGGATCGTCAGCAGGCCCTCGATGAGGAAGAGCACCTGCCAGTGGCGGATGGCTGGGTTCTGGATATTGGCTACGCCGTAGGCGACCCAGCCGCCAAAGGCGCCCGCGAGCGGCGTCGCCGAGAGGTACACGCTGATGCGGCGGCCCCATTCAGCGCGAGGGTAGAGAACGGTCGTGAGGTAGGGCGCGCCGCTGATGAAGGCGGCTTCGAAGACGCCCAGGAAGAAGCGGATGGCGTACATGCCTTGGGGACTGCCAGCGACAGCCTGCAGCGTAGCAACAACTCCCCATACGACCTACGTTGTTAGCAGGCGGCGACAGCGTCATGATTGGACACTCACCATTGCGCAGGCCAGATAAAGCGATGGCTTGAAATACCGCATGCCAATATTCGTAAACAAATCCGCCACCGCCGTCCCGATGAAGAACATGCTCACGGCCAGCGAGAACTGCGCGCTCGAGAAGCCCAGGTCCTCTCGGATGCCCATAAGCGCGGCGTTGCCCAACGCGCCGCGGTCCAGCCACGTGAACATGTACAGCACGAGCAGGAACGGCGGCAGCCGCATGTCGATCTTCCGCCGCACCCGCTTCTCCTCCTCGGGCGTCACCGGCGGGTCGAGGTTGTTCATGCGCGCCACGATGTCGTCTTCGTCAATGCGCTTTTCAACGTGCGTTCCCATGGCTTCCTCGTCGATGGAGCCCTTTTTGGGCTGGCTTAAGTCCGTCATGGTGGCTTCCTACGTGTAAATCTCATGCAGTCGTGAAGGCACGATAACACCTACACTCCTCTGGCAAAACGACTGGAAACTGTTCGTCTTTTTAAACTCGGACACGCTATACACGATAGACAAGAACCCCTGCTTTGTGACGACGATGGCGTCTGCCCAGACACTGATCAGACGCTGGCAACCAATCCCAGTCGCCCAATTGCTTCCCCTCACGATCGACACCGGTTGATGGTAGAGTCATGGGTTGCTTATCTTTCGGCAGCCGCTGCGATTCGTGCATTAATTGACAAGCAACACCAATGGTGACCGATCGACGCTTTCCACGTAGCCATTGCTTCATATAGTTCGTCCAAGATTGAATTAAGCGTGGCAAGACACGTGAGGCAAAGGCTTGATTATCATCGCTAGTCCTGATAGATCATCGCCACCTCGCATGGTATTGCGGTCCGTCTTCCATGAGTCTCAACCCCGTCTTCCAATCCTTGAGCATCAATGTGTGACGTTTCTTGGTTATTGACTCCACTGCTCTGTCGTTTCCCAGATATATCATGTGCTCTTCTTGAACACAAGTTGACAGCCATCCTATTGCAGGTAAGTACACGTCTTGGAACAGCCCGACAGCGTTGATGGGGTGCCTACCATGGGAAACAAAGTCGCAAACACTCGAATCTCTTCCGACCGACTCGTCGCGTGGTGCGTCCAATCCATTTCCAGCACCGCTTTGCCAATCATCGCCGCCATCGTCAGTGGCACATACCGCCTTGCGACGCAATCGTGCGCCCCTGCCCCAAACACCAGCCAATTCTTCGTCTTACTCTCCGCATCGCCGGTAATCCAGCGCTCCGGATCAAACACGTCTGGGTTCGGGTACGCCACAGGATCGTGCAGAGCCGGGTAGCATGAGGGAACAATCATGGCCCCTTTGGGAACGGTGTAGTTGGGGGTGATCGGGAACGCCTTTGTAGCAACGTACGGCACGAAAATGACGGGCGGGCGGTAACGAAGCACTTCCTTTACTACCGCGTTGGTGTAGGTAAGGGAGTTCAACATGGACAGCTCAAAGGGTCGAGTCTTGTCACCGCCCCTGACGGCCAGGTTTTCTTCGCGAAGACGTTCCATGACGTCTCGTCTTTGTGCGACAATCTGGAACAGCCACGTCGTGGCACTGCTGGACGCATCCTGTGCTGCAAAAAGAAAAGTGAACAGCGTCTCTGCGATTTCATCGTCGGTAAACTCTCGGATCAGATCGCGTGGCTTCTCAGCCTCAACCTCACCAGCAGCGATTCTGTCGCGATACCTCTTTGACTCCATCATGCGCAGCACCCACTGATCGACGATGCACGTTGCTTCGGCGCCAGAAGCCATGTTGGCTTTGCAGGCAGTTGCACATTTGGCAAACTCGGTCCGTACCGCGTTTGCGATCCGCATTCCACGCCAGCATTTTGTAAAGGGGATGTAGATTGAGAAAGGGATGTTGACCAGCTCGAAGGCATCAGTCACTTGGTAGTAGTCCTCCGCGATTTTCGCCACCGCTTCTTGAGAGATGTAGTCTCCAAAGAGAGTCCGGCATGTAAGAGCGCAGTTTATTTCTCGGAAGTGCTTCATAAACTCCATTGGTTTGCCTCCGTTGGCTTTGCTGGCCATCACAAACTTGTCGAAATGGTCGGCGTACACCTTCTCTTGAACTGGGAGATATGTGCTCAGCGCTTCTGTCGAGAAAAGAGTGGTCAGGCCTTTCCGATATTCGGTGTGGGCCTTGCCATTCAGGAAAACAAGGGAGTTGGGTCGGAGGATCTGGGGTGCCAATGGGACGATCAGAGGCTTGGTGTATGTCGGTGATTTGAAAACCTTGTGCGCAAGGTCGCGATCGGAAGCCAGCACGACGAACCTAGGCACGAATGATCAGCATTTGGTAGAAGATTTGATAAGGGAACATAGACAGACTTGTGGAAAACAGACACACAGCTGAGCGGGCCGCTGGCCCATTGCGCAAGATACTCGTCAAAATTGGGATAGAGTGCCTGGATGAATGGTCCCATGAATGGAATCTTGAACATGGGCCCAGCGATAGGTCCTTTTCGTTGGATGTACATGACTAGGTGATTGTTAACAAGGGCAGTGCCAGCACCACCATCAACGTACACTGGTCATAGGCAACCAGCAGAAGCAGGATGCCGCTCAATACCTGAATTGAACTCCAGCCAGACAGGTATTGTTCCCAACCGCCATGCGCTAGGCTCGAGCTGCCGTCGTCGGTCTGATTTAGCATGGTCGGCACTGTGCAGACTTCAAGTTGGCGATCCATGTTTGACAAAGGAGTGTCCTGGCGGCAAAAAGGACCAAAAGTCCAAGTCTTCAGAACATTAACAAGGCCTCTTTATACCTGCGGAAACAGTCAAGGGCCCTGAAAAGGCTCCGCCAAACGACTGGTCCGTACATGGCCTTAAGGCGCCGGAGCCGTTCATGTCTAATGATCCATCATCGCGTCAAGGCTATTGTTTGTTGCGGCACCGTAAAAGTGAAGAGCCCTAATAGTGACCACCTTGATCCGTAATGCTCCATGATTCAAATTGCAGTCGCTACTCGCGTACTAGACTCCGATGAAAGGCAGGGGCCGGGTCCTCAGCCTTGACAAGAGTTGTCGTATGCGCACACGGCCCGATCGGGGTGGGAGGATCCCGAAACGCTCTGGAGTGCGGAGTCTAGTCCTATTTAGTTCTAGACTCCGAAGCATGCAACGTGGGACGATGGTCCCGCCAAGAGCCCCATTGACCTGCAAATCATCGAGTGGATTCGATGGTTTGTCCGCAGTCAGGCAGTATGCGCAGTTTGAAGTTCTCGGAGATAACATTCGGAGCGTCGTAAGATTGGTTGGAAACCACGAGAGAGTCTTGCATCAATATAGGACGAATACTTGCTGTCTCCACCCTCTCGATCCGCTCAACTTCCATTTAACAAGCCCCAAACTTCGTCCCACTGTCGTTGAATAGCAACCTGTTGGGGCAGGTTTATCCAGAGAACGGCCTTGAGTTGACTGGCGACTTGATCCCACGCAGTCATCCCAAGCGATATGGCCATGACTCGTGCTCGCGTCAGAAACCATTCCTGATGAGCCTCGGCAAACGGTGGCATGGCTGCCAGTGCAATGGAGACTGTCCAAACGAAGATTGGGCTATGCAAGTACTCTGTATCGGCCAAGATCTCGAGATGAGTTTGGAGCTTTGGTATAATAGCATGTGCCAGCGCGTCGTGGGAGTAGTATGTGGTGCCATGTATGATCAGCATGTAGAGTACGATTCCATACCGTAGACATTCGAAGACGGCTAGCCGAGTGGCATCCGTGTGAGAAGGCTGCGCCATGAGCAAGAGCTTATGCACAACATAACAAGTGAGGTCGTGGATCTCGGTATTGGTCAAGGCTGACGACTGAAAAATACTGCGAAGTCTCATCAACACATCGCTCATTTCCGGGCAAACGTCGAGGCCGTGAGGAATGGTACCCAGCGACGTCGCTGCTGGTTGATGAGTGGAGAGCTGCCACTTCGCGGTTGGTTGAATACCGTTTCCAAATCCATCATTGTTTTGAGCCGGGAACTGAGGGCTCCCAGTGACCAGCAAGCAAACCCTAGGCGGCCGTCAGCATTTTAAATTGGCTTTGAATGAACGACTAACCAAGGCACCATGCGCGCAGTAAGCGGACTCGTTCGACGTATCTCGCCGAGACCTCCTCTGACAGCGACCAACTGCTTCATGCCATCGACATGAATACTGACCGTCTCATAGTTTCCTTGACCATGCTAAAAACCAAAGATTAGAGGAACAGGAGCACCGCGACGACTTAGTAGACACACGCACCTCAATAGCGGCCAAGGTGACCACTGAGTTGAGAGTTTCGTCTCGGTATGCTAGAGCTGGATTGCTGATCGTTTGACGAATCAGCGAGACAGAATCCGCCATGAGCATCTCTGAAATCGGGAAGCCTTGCTGTGCTCGCAACTCTTCGTCGAGAGATGCCGTCTGAAGGGAAACGTGGAACAGAGCAGGGTCTGCGAGGGCGCGGGGCCACCAGGAGACGACGAATGGGTTGGATTGGTGGCTCAAATCCAAGGGATAGTACTGGAAGGCAATGCTAGACAGGACTGCGTTTTTTTTTCTTGTCAGACTCGGCTTTGGCGGATTCGCTTTTCAAACTCACAGTGGTGAATGAGACGCTGGACGCGAGGACGGGGTAGTCTTGTGGCTGGATACGAGTCGAAAGGGTCGATGGACGCGTCAATGGGACTTATGAGCCCCATGGATCCCTGACGGCTGGCCTGAGAGGTCGTCGGTGACACATCTCTGTTAGTCTTGACGACAATGATACCAGCCGATGATTCCTCCTTGGCCGCGCCCCTCGGCAGTGACGCGCTCGCCGTCAACGGCTCGTTGGCGTAGACGCAATTGGTCCTCCTCTTAACACACCTGGAGCACTGGGGCGTCCGCAGATCGCAGCCGTGCTTCGCCCTTGCACAGGCCTCACATGATCTGCGAAGAGACGTGCGCATCGCTCCTCAGCCACGACGATTGACCAGTCCGCGATATCCGTCCGGGCCTATGCATCGTCCACGCAACGTGGTGAGTGACTTGTCGAGCGGGAGTGTGGCAGAAGCAAGTGGGGAGACGCTCAAATGGTCGAGGTGGACCTGGGTGATCAGGTAAGCCGGGGTTGGCCTACCCTGCACCATGGAATCCAGAGCCTAGACTACATCTCATGTCGGAAAGGTGCATGTGAGAAGATTGAATGACATTTTCAATGCATGATCCTTACCCGCTTCGACAGAGGATTTCTATTGGCTTCCTCCATTCTTAATTCATTTCAGGTCTTTCACAAAGCAAACGTTTGGAAAACCTTGACGAATCAAAGCATTGTCTTCTTGCTGTTTGATGAAAATGGGACGTTGCTCACTGTGAAGTGTACAAACAAAACCCGGGATTACCAGACAAATCTCATTTCCCCTGTAATATTTTGATAAAGGCCACTAGCCAACCGTGGTTTCCCGTCACTCGTCGACATCCCGAGTCAGCACAAAAGCCGGGAGTGTTGTAACATCACCGCAAACAAAGGCTTGCCACCCCTCTTCCTTTTCCACACATGCTAAGTCCAAACACAATGGCCCTGGCCTACTGAACTCGACTAGAACCCTCACACGCGTAGAATGGTACGCGATACGCCTAGTGATCATCAAATTGAACGACGGTGTGTGCTCTGCGGGAGGCTGAGCGGCGGGATGAACAAGTAATGACTTCATTCAGGTAGCGGCCGGAAGCCTGCACCAGACAACAGGCGAGTGAACGTTTTGCAGGAACTGGGACTGAAGAGGCGTTTGTTGTGGCGGCGGTCCTATCCGACTCCTACCTGAACCTATAGAATACACGCTAACATCGTATGTTAATCCACTGCGCCGGCCAATGATCAAACGAGGGCTGTGCGCATTGTCACTTCTGCCACTTCATTCGTTACTGCGGAAACCTCATATCCTTGAGCCATAGCTGAATTCTAATAAACCGGTGCAACACTATTGCGGCTGTCCCGGGAGAGACGTTTGCAGTGCAGCCTTGACACCCTTCCCTGGCATACGAAGAGGACACGCAGTTCACGGGAGCATGCCGACCCCATCGGCTATTCCCAGGTAGATGTCGGCTGAGCGTCATCATCGTCATTCGCTAGCTGCATCTGCATCCATGGATTGGTTCGTATTGACGCCAGGAGGCTAGATCGGCACAGGGGTCGGCGGGTCTAGGGGTGCGCCGTCAATCTGGGGCTGCCAAGGGGCAACAGCGCGCAAATGTAAGACAATAGCTGTGGCTGATGTACGCGTTGCTTTGCACCATCCTTTGCTCCAATTATGATGGGTCACTGCGTTGAATGTGAATGTTGCTGCTTGGTCCTTCACCAAAGGTCCGCCTGAGATCCTAGTCCCATTAGGATGAGTTAGTGCAATTCGCATCCACGCAGAGCCTCAACACCAACAACACATCACCATCCAATTCAGTCCATGCCATCTTTAGATTCATTCAATCCAAAACAGCAACAACACAAGAATTTATCAAAAAAGCACCATTAAACAGTAAAATAACTAGGGCAGTAGCCATACCCAATGCTTTACCACATCCAACTTCAATAAAGAAAAAGAAAACATTCATACATCCCAACTGCAAAAACTTAACGGAGGCACTCAGTTCCCAACCGTTAAGAACTCTCAGTGCCGGAGCCCGGGGGTGCGTCACCCCCGTGGCTCCGACGACTCGGAGTTTTTCACTTGCAGCAAGGCCACGGAGACGTGGCGCAGTAGCTGGAAGTCCGAAGCTGGTTGAGTTGACAGAGTCCCCAACGCCTTCTACGGGAATCGAACCTGTAGCTTGATGGAGAGGAATTGCTTCCTAACCATTACACCACTGTCCTCCTCCGAGACCCGTTTGTTGGAAGGCAGTGATTAATTGGAGTACATAGTGTGTTGGTGGGATGAAGTGGCAGCTGCTGCCAACTGCCAAGTGCTGGGGAGCTTCCGCGAGGCTACGAGGACCGGAGGACCATCACGTGCTATCCAGCTACCTCTGAAAAGCTTGAGCTTTTATCGAGTGGATGCTCAAAGCATCCCAAGTTTAACTTTGAAAGCAAGAGGCCACATGCTTCGCTTCGACAGACCAACGATGACCCACTAGCGAACAACGGAAGCTACTTACTCTGCTTGCCGATCGCAGAGGCTCACTTACTTTCCTTTGAGCTTTACAAAACGTATATGCTGATATGGCATGATTCCGCGTTCTTTGAATTCCGTACCAGTAGGAAAGTAAAGACTCGCCCACGTCGCAAGATCAGCGACACATCGACTGCAAACCACTGCGCGATTCGAGAGAACACTAATTGACCCGACTCGACAGGCGCAGATGGCTTACACATACCAATGATGACGAGAAAGCCAACTTCTACCTACCCGCTAGCATGACGATTGCGTATCGTAGGACATGCGCCTTCGACCTGTGCGACATAATTCCTTCGTACCAGTACCTTGGCCTTGACCCCTAGTAGCTCTACGCTAGACTTCACGATACATCAAAAGTGCTATTTATTTGCTGATGCAGGACCTTGAATAAGAAACTATCACGATTTTCACTTATAGCTGATGAGATACTGACTTTATGAAGACAGTGGCGAAAGCTCCCATTCCCGACGTTCGCTCACGAAATAGGTTCGCAAAGACCTACTCGACATAAACTTCAACTCATAACTGTTCGAAAATATGTTTACCATCCAACGCATAAACGGTTATTCCGATTCAACACAGCATTTTAGACTGCTACTTATACCTACGAGGTCGTGCTGATCTTGAAGATTGCAACATCGTCCTGAGCCACGTCAAACGACAAGCTTTCGCCAGTGCCCTCCTCGCCCGTGTACACCTCCCTCCACGAGAAAGGCCCCTCGCCGAGACCAGGTACGTCTGAAAAGTTGACCGAGAAGGTCCCGGCACCGCTTGCACCCGCAAAAGCGACCACAACTCCGTCGCTCAACGGACCCGCCCAGTAGGGGTAGATTTCGCCAGCGACGGGCTCAGGGGCGCCAGGAGGGACGAAGTAACTAGCGGCAGCGCCGAGTTCGTCCTGGTTGATGTCGACAAGAGCCTATACATACGGTTAGTTAATCAACTTGATTTGATGAGGATGGGGTGTTGCTAACCTGGTTAAGGAGAATATTCAAGGAGCTCTCGGGGATGGTGTTGAGGTCGGCTCCGATGACGAGAGGCGACTTGGCGATGGCCCAGATGCCGAAATGCAGACGCTCCTGGGCCTCGGTAAGAATATTATTGCCGACGAACTAGATGAGTTAGTCAGGAAATGAAGAGTCGCAACCACGCAGATGGCGAATAAAGCTTACCAACATGTCGAGGTCGTTGAAGCCACCTGGTCCAGAGTACTCGGCAATAGTGCCAGCTCTCGCGGCGATTCTGACCACCGACTCCCAGTCACCCCAGTTGTCGTTCTCGATGCGCCACGAGTGCCCATAGTCGTATCCCCAAGTCCATACCGAATTGCGACCCCACTGGCAGATATTGAACAAGATGTGCTTTGTCTCTCGCACGCTGGCGAGAGCGTCTCGCATCGTCGCATACCACGGCCTCGTGTCAACCGACGACACCCAACAGGTCTGCGGCCGCTCCACACCAGTGCACTGGGTGAAGCAATTATCGTGCTTCCAGAAGTCAATGTCCCAGGACGCCAACAGCTGGGCATCCTGCACTTCGTGATCCTCAGAGCCGGGGAAGCTGGCGCACGTCATCTGACCGGCGCAGCCGTACAGGCCAAACTTGAGGCCTAGCTCGTGGATCTGGTCCACAACAGCACGGATCCCGTTGGGCCACTTCTCGGGATCGGGAACCAAGTTGCCGGACGAGTCTCGCTCGCGGAGAGACCAGCAGTCGTCGATGTTGACGTACTCGTAGCCGACGTCCCGCAGTCCAAGCTCCACGAACTTGTTAGCGGTGTCCAGGGCATATCTCTCGGAGGCGGCGTCGCATTGAGCGACATTCTAGGAACTGTCAGTCGAGTCTATTGATATGCGTGATGGTAGTACCCAGCTGCTCCAGCCCAGATGCGGCGTTAGGCCGATACCATCATCTAGTCGACGGTTCAGTCCGCTCGCTAGAGTTAGGTGGACGATAAAGCTCAGGGAGAACAGTTTCGTGGTTGACAACACTGCCATTGTCACTGATAGCTGCTTCAGGTATTATTGAAACAATTCAGATTTGGATGCGGCACAATCAACATAGGCATAACCATCCTTGTTTAAATAAATGCTTCATCATAGTAACAACACCCTAACAAACCGTTGGCTATATCGAAAAACCTTTAGGCAGAACTGAAGTGCTCCAATTACACTTTGCCGCACCAATGGTGCCGATGCCGTGCTTCATTTTGGCTCATTGCCACGGTCATTGATACGCAAGGCATACGCGCTGTCATGATTACTGGCTAGCTTATATGCGGTTGCATCCGAGCCCCAACTCTTGCCGAGCCTGTCGGAGAGCATTGTGTCTGTGCGCTGCCTTTTCAGGATGCATAATACGTGGAAACCCAAATAAAAGCGTGGACAAGACTGTCTTTCTTCTCCATTTCTTACCCAATTGATCTTCAAGCCGTTAGAACTAATCGGAAGTTCATACGTCACCTGCAGGATCATACGTTGTACGTCTCGATTCCGTATGGTGCGCTTGGTCTGACTTTGTATATCGTAGCATTGTTACCCCATATGCCTTGTTTGATCTTCACCCCACAACATAGACGGCAGATGATCGACGGCAGCTATGCCGGTGGGTCGGTCCTCGGCCTCGGTCCCGGCTTCGGTCCCGGGACAATTCATCCCTATTTTATGCGCAGGAAAACCGTCTCGGTGTACGAATGGTAGTGTTAACCATGGTCTTGTGGGGGATCCTAGACAGGCTGAGGACTGTGATGGATGTATTCGCTGTAATGAGGCTTTCGACCTTCGGCCGTATTCCTGGAACGCTAAATCTATTCAGCCCCAGCAATATGGTGTTTTGCTGGGAGTATGTTCTTCCACAACAGTATACAACAGCACCTAGTTAATGGTTCTTCTGAAGGATCTGTGGATATTCCGAAATCCTGCTTTCACACACCGGTGGAGAGGTAAAAAGAAACAAGAAGTTCAAAAGGCGAAAGACTACATCTGACCGCAGGAGCGATCTTGGACTTGACCTAAAACAACAGCAAGCATGATTTTCCCCTTCCGCTATAATGCCACAGACCAGTCACCACGTCAGAAACTCCTTCAGCCTGTTGCGACGTCATCGAATCACCCATCTACTTTCCGCCATGGGCCTGCATTCTGCCGACATAACCCCAGGAGGACCAGCCGCTTCGAGATTGACCGTGGTCTTCCAAGTAATTGCTCTATCAGTGTTCTTGTGGCGATTCGCCTGTCAGGACCGGCAGCGGGAAACGGTAAACTGTCCTGGAATAAGCTATACGAAAAGGGTGGAAGGAACGACTGAAGAGACTTGCCTCGTGGCTCTTCGACCATGTGCTCGATGGCTTCAGGATCGATCTTCCACAGAAAGCCTTGCGGGTCGAGAATGTGGGCGACTCCAACCTCCATGTCGTCGTTAGCTGAGTTCAATATGGCTTCTGGGATAAGGAATGACTGGCGATCATCATCATGCACATCATTGTGAAACTGAAGTGATCCTCCCAACAGAAGCCCTTCGAAGAATCGTCCCGACTCTCCCCTAGTCGGGGTTCCATAACCAATGTGGGTAATAGCTGGCGGGGTGAACCCTACCGGGCGCTGGCACTGCTGCGACAGATACCCAACGAAAGCATGACACAGCTCATGGGCCGTGACAAAGCCGAACATGAAGAGGAAGTGCTTGTGTCGCTTGGACATCTTGCGTTTGAAAGTTCTGCCACGAGTGTCGTCGAACATGCGGTCGGTGGTGTGCGCGAACGCCATGACGTACTAGTAAAGAGCTGTCAGGGATTAAATGATGAGGCCGGAAGGGATCGTGATGCTTTACGGATCGATTGTAGTCGAATCGTACGGCGAGCTTGGGGCGGTAGGACGACGGATCCCAGCTCTACGGGGCTCCGGACGTTCGCTTAGCCACGGCTAGGGCGTGAAACCCTTCTAGATTCGAGATGGTGACGTGCGGAAAGTCGTTTCTCACTGCGCTGAGAAAGTGGTGGGCGTAGTCGATAGGTAGCCCCTGTGAAGTGGAGGGCATGTCCCAGCTGTGCATCACAGAGTGTCCAAGCGCATTGAGCGCCGTCTTGCCCTGGGGGGATTCGAGAATCTCCAGGCCGATGTTGATGGAGGCTGCCAGCTGCAGTGCTTTCATGTTAGTTACCCCTTAACACCAAGAGAGCATCCATGAAACGTACGACTGTAAATGTCCAACTGTTTTCCGCAATGGGCGTGGAGTGAGTTGTCTGCTCGGTAATGACTAGGCCACCAACACCATTCACCGTCGCATCGGGCGGCATGCTAGCGTAAGTGATTTGTGTAAGCGATTATGCAAGGCTTGAGGGGTTACGGAAGGTCGTTTGCCGGAACTTGGATAGAGACCGTATGGTTTCTTTCGAAGCTGGGGAAAGTGGGAGTAAATAAACAAACGGCACGAGATTTGGGGGGGCTTGCGGGGTGGATTTTATTGATTCACTTACTTGACTACATTCCAGAAAACTCGATACAGTGAACGGTGTCCCTTGACTATTCACACGTGATTGCTCCAAGATGAAAAGTTCCGATTTGCAATGGCACGCCTTGGAGCAGATGCTAGTTGGAATCATTGATATAATGCCTCGTCTTTTAGTGATGTTCAGGCTGGAAACCGTTTGCGCAAACGGCGCAATAGACAACTTGAAGAGAACCAAGTGTACGTTATCTTCTGATTTCATGAGTAGCAGATGACACACAAACAAGTTCCACAACGTCTTGCAAATTTGCATCATTCTCTGACAGCAAGACCATGAATCACTTCATGTCGCTGATGCTGATGAATTCGATCTATGGAAAAAAGTCGGAAGCGAAATGCACAGCTGGGTCAAAGGGTAAATGCCGCCCTGTTTCTTCGAACATCTATCATGGAAATACCTTCTTCTGCCTAGCATCATGGCAACCGATTTTTGTTCAGCATGAAACCTCCTGATCAATCCCACATTTGGCCGCTACGCAATTTCTTTCCCGATGGATGAGCCTAAATTGTAGCACCTTACCAGTTTGTCTGTTCCATTACATTCGAGAGACACCGGAATGTCACGGCGTAGCTCATCAGTTGTACCATATTAATGAAATGATTCGGTGATATGGTCCCCCGCGTCGACGTTTGCTCACAAAAGAACCATTTCTGAGGATGCGTAAAGCCCTCTGTCGAGGCTGTAGGTGAGACGGAAGGGATTTTTGCCAGGAGAATATTTCTTTTTTGTGTGCTTTAATTACGGCCATGGCAAGCATTGGCAAAAGGAGTGGTTGTTCACAGGTTCGTGCGTGTGAAGCTCACGACGAGCGTCAAGTCACACACTTTGGACTTGAATGGAATCAAACGGCTTCTCATTCAGTCCGCTATCTCATTTATCATGACTAGGAGCCTCTCCGTGATTCATCCTGGGTATCAACTCAAAAGCAACCGTTGTGTGCCGAATCGCCGCAACTCCAAGTTCCATATCTCATAGCATCTCCCTGCCCACTGCAGACACCTCGATGTCTTTATTCTGTACTGTCGCCTTGCAATATTTATTCATAGTCACAATCAAGACTCAAACCTCTTCTCCTTCGCTCTCTGGCAGCAGGCCAACAACCCGCAGCCTTCTCTTCACCGCTGCCACATCGACGTAGTCCAGTGTCTCGATAGTGAACTCGTCTCGGGTACGCGTGAATCCCATGGCCGAATCTCGGATGGCCATGCGCGCTTTGAAAATCGCAAGACGTTGATTGTGGCGCCTGACCTTGGACACAGCCTTCTCGTAGAGAGCACGCTCCAGGGCCCCGGTCCAATCGTCGTCGGAGAAATGCATGTTGTTGCCCGTGCAGTCATCGAAGTCATGCTCTTCGGAGTCGTCGACCATTACCAGCCGTCTGGTGTAAGCCGAGCTGGCGAAGACGTATATTCCGACTGCCCGGATCACGGTATTCGCATCTGGGCAACAGTCCCTTTCAGCGTGACTCGCCATCGCGTCCGTATCTACAGTATTAACTTTAATGAATTGACCAAAGTGTAGTTGGATCCAGGTATTCTCACCAAGGAAATGGCCTACGTCGATGCGGACTTGTACAGGCTTGAGCTCGGGCTTCACCTGGACTCGCTGGTCATGGCTGTTCCAGTCTCGGAATACAGCATCTAGAAAGCTTTCAATGCTCTCCCGCGTCTTTTTAAGCGAAGCATTCACTTCTGAAGCCACACCGCACTTGTGCAGTGTCTCCCAGCAGCGAGTCAATTCGCACATGCCCAACTGCTCGTGGTTATCGATGATGCACGACGAGCGAGTGCCGCTCTCGAGCGCATCGAAGACGCTTGCGCTGTACGCGCTGAGTCCCAATGGTTTCGTTGCTTGGCTATGTTGGGATGGCTCCTCGCTGGTAGATGGCATCTCTACGGTGTTGACGCCGGTGTTGAGGGCTGAGTGGAGAGATGTGGAATGGGTAGGGCGGACAAACCCCCCACTTGCAACCGAGGATTCAGGCTGTATATAGTATGGCGGAGGAGGATTGCAAGGAGAAGGTCGTCGAGAAGGTGCTGGGATGGGAGAAGCAAGCAATAGAGGGGATGATGTTCGCAAGTGGCTCTCTTCGCCAATGTGCGTGCTGGTCAGGGGTTGCCTTGGGGCAGACCCGCTGCACACGTTGGAAACGTGCACACCTGAGGCGTAGGCCTCAGGGTATGGCGAACAAGACATTTTGGAGGTACCCATAAGTACTACAGATTCATGTACGTGGTTGTGTGTGTAAGCGGGTGGGGTTCGAGGATGGTTAGAATCCGTGATTCAATGTGCTTTGGGGTTTATAATTGATGGGAGATAATATGAGTAGCGATAAGAAAGCGAGCGTCGAGTTAAGCATGAAGATGAAGTATTATATAGTTGCCTTTTGTTTTGTAACTTTGATCTTCGGAAAGTCTATAGGAAAGGATGGAGAACTCTATATAGTGACTTGACGAAGAAAGAAGAGTAGGGGTTGCTATCATCCGCTCTACCTGCCAAACACGTAACAAGGTTCAACCCAATTGCCCTGCCTAGATGAGAACCTCGAAGCTGGGTTTCTCTTTGAGTTCCGAGAACCAATCCCACGCCTTGCTCGCGATGTTTCGCGGGTTGTGTACCTCGCTCTCCGGCGACACGGGGCCTCCCACGTTGATCAGGCCAATGTGCACACCCTGTGAGCCGTACGTCATGTTCAGGCTCTGTGCGAGGTTGCGCTGGGCAGCCTTGACTAGCGACAAAGAAAAGACGAAGGGGATGGGCTCGTGAGGGAGCATGGAGCTGGTGATGATGAGGGATGGGATGGCTGATGAGTCTGATTTGGCGAGGTCAACCAGTTTGGGGATCTGCCGCTGCGCAACCGTGTAAAGAGCAGAAACGTTGATCTAGATGTATGTTAGAATCAACACTCTGCAAATTGGTATATTTTCAGGAATTACCTTGAAGTCATATTCAATTTCCTTGACGTCGTGCTCAAGCAGCTGCGAGGGCAAGACTCGAGCCGCATTGTAGAAGATGGTTTCGGGTACACCAAACTCAGCCTCGACGTCCTCGAGCGCCTTGACCAGGGCTTCCGAGTCAACCACGTCGAGAGCAAACGTCTTGACCTTGACCTTGACCTTGTCACCCAGCGCCTCCTCGAGCGCCTTCTTCTCGGCCTCCAGCTGCTCCGCGCGGCGCGCGATGAGGGCGACGGTGCCGTACCGCTTCTCGGCGAACAGGGTGGTGACGGAGCGGCCAATGCCTGGGCCGGAGCCGATGACGACCATGATCTTGCCAGAAGCCATGATGAGAGAAGTTTACGATATAGAGGTTGGGTATGTTCAAGGGTAACGGAATGATGGTCGAGAGTTTAGCTAGATCTTGTGTAAGCTGGGGGATGGTGATGTTTTGTATGCGGCTCTCACACGGCATCATGCACACGTCAAAGTAAGCCGAGGTAGCAGAAAGGAGTAGCTCGCAATCCATCATCAGCATCCTTCTTCTACGGCGCCCCCTTTCGAGCTAAAGCCAACATCGGTGTTGACACATGCGGATTACCAAGACCAACAGACTCCCATCGAAAGTGCAAATGAAACCCCCTGCATGAGACCCCATATTAAGGCGCCCGCCCGCAAGATTCTAGCCCCTCACCTTGTGTTACATCCCAGGAGCAGTAGTAGTGCAAGCGGCTAGGCCACAGCGGGAGGGAATTGTGTTGGTAGGTGCAACAGGAACCCCCTTTCGCTACCGGAACTACCTGAATTGTGCTATTAGTCTTGGGCCAGCTTGTTGGCGGCCATGCATACTCCTGCAGGCAGTGCCGGATACAGTCGGCGTTGAACCGGGTCCCCAATTTCACGCTGCATCAAAGGATGACCATGGTCAGACGCCATGTAACGTCGCCGTAGGACAAGGCTGCGATGCGCAAGTTCTCGTGCTGACTGGCAAGGCTGCAATGTGCATGCTGACGGGTTAAACGGCTATTGAAGGCATCATGACCAAAACTCACGAGTGGCCTGTGCATGCCTAAATCATCACGACTCGGGAATGGATACGTGAGGCCAAGCCGGCGGAAAAAGACTGATCAAAGGTAGGCTCCTTGGTGCGCTCAGGCGTATTCACGAAGCCATAACCCCTTGTTCGAGTATTTCTGGTTGCATAATGGCGTAATATCAGCCTCGGACCTGCTTTGTCTGGCTCAGTGTTTGGTATTCCTCGTTTGCACGGCATGACATTTAGAGACCATACGCAAAGTAGTTTACTATCATACAAAACAACACCTGACATTATTACTCCCTCCACCCTTGTAAGGCATTTTGCTTCTAAGGACTGGCCGACCACGAAAAGTCCCGCTGTATCAAAATTTTGGCCGCCCCCGTCTCACTCCCCAACGAGGTGATCCGCGCATGGTTCTGCTCGCCGCCCAACACATTCGTCGTCAGCTCCATCTCGTCGTCGCCCAGCTTCTTGTCGAAGGCGCCTCGCACGCTCCACTCGTGCCGGCTGCCGTTTGACTTTGACGACGAGTAGTGCCCGTCGCTGCCGCTGCCGCCGGCGTGGCGCAGCCGTCTCGCGCCGCGCCCGCGCCGGACGAGCGGCGCGTACGTGGGCAGGCAGGCGCAGACGATGCCGACAAAGGGCTCGCAGCAGGACCAGATGAATACGTTGGACATGGCCCACGTGAAGTCGGCCGCGTTGACGAGCCGGTACATCATGACGATGCGCACGGCGCTGGCGACGCAGACGCTGTCAATGTCAGTGTCGGGCGTACGTGGGGCTTGACGCGGGGGATAGCTTACAATGATCCCAATAGCAGGATTCCGCAGACCATGATCTTTTGAGACAATGCCATCTTCAGCTTGTAGACTAGGCGCAGCGTCAGTATTGTGCATTCACGGACGAGACTTGGGCCTACCAGTTGGAATGGGCACGAGCAGAATTGCCACGTCTACAACCAGCCCTATACATCCATTCGCGAGATAAAAAACAGGCGCATCGATGCACTCTCCCACGGCGTCCGGGTCGGTATACTGCCTCCAGTAGTAGGAAACTGGTCGACAGCCCGCCAGCCAGGTCACTGTCACCTCGGCCCAGTGCAGCACCGCCAGCGCGAAGACGACGTGCCAGACGAGGTTGGTGCCGAACATGCGCCGGTAGAAGAGCATGATGGAGACCTTTGTGGCGGAGATGCAGCTGATGTAGACGATGACGAAGGCATAGGTCGTTTGGTACAGTCGCGTAAACTGGTCGGTGGTGACGATCCAGAGGTGCTTGCCGCCACCCCAGGGCACGCTGATGAGGCAGCAGATGGCAGTGCCGACGCCCAACATCTAAGCCCACCAGATCACGTCAGCTCTTCTTCGTGGCACAGCTGAACAGTGCTACGTGGGAGGGTGAAGGGGAGGCGCTCACCAGCGCGACGAGGATGAAGTAGTCGTCCTCGGCCAACCGCGGCCCAGTCGTGGCGCGCACGTACAGCCGCAGCGCAACCGCCGTAAGCCCGAGTGCCATCATGACTGCAACGGAGCCAATGATGCTGCCGTCCTGCGTCTCTGTCAGGTCAACGCCCGGCGGCGCTGGCCCCCAAGCCCCAGAGGCAGACATGTCGACAGGAACAAGGGAGTATTGGATACGAGTGTGAGATGATAGAGTTTGCGGTGCGCATCGTCGGGAGGGAGGCTGCTGCGGAAGGAGTATCAGGGTTGAGGTAAAGATGCACTAGAGATATATTACGCCCTGGCTGCAGCCGGGCGTGCTGGTGAGCATGACCTGCAGACGCCGGCCGGAGACTCGGCACGCTCACCAATCGATTGCTCTTGGGCGCCTCCGTTCACCGAGCGGCCGATATTGCATTGCGCTAATCGAATACTCAAGGGGGAGACAAACCAGAACCGGAAGGAACCTGCGCTCATGAAGGAGCTGGAACCATCCAAGGACAGGTCCAATCCTCCTGGTTCAACGTGATGCCAAAAGAATGAAAATAAAAATGAAACACCAACGACCTTGGATCATTGTCGAGTATGGTGGGCAACCGGTCAAAGACAACCTTGGCGGCTCTGGCTGCGTGCATACGGCATGTTGGTCCTGTCCGGCCTCGTTGCGCCATGGTTGCGCTCCATTTGCCGGAATTCTACTACAGCACAACCAACATCCCATGCCAACCAAGAGCGGTATTGACCCTTCTTGATCCGACCACTGCAACCCTCGATCATCGGGAGCTGCGGCTGACACCACCATTGATAATTCCGGCTAATAAGGTCGTTTGGAGCTGCTCGACGCTTCGACTGGGTGGTCTGGAACCAACTCGATGCACTGTAACTTACATGTGTGCCTCGTCGATGGCTGCACTGCGCAGGCAACCCGTGTCACCGCCAGAGTAGCATTGCATTTTCAAATATGCAGGTGCCCAAAGCATCTTTCCAAGCGTTTCCCTTTTCGAAATTACCCCTAAGAGGATCCGTGTCTTGCATGTCGAGGCGCTTATTAGTTATCTCATCTGAACAAAGGATCTTCGGAATCTGCGATCGCCTCTGTATAAAGTACGATGAATCAACGCGTGGCATTCCTGTTTCGAAAGAGGATCGGCCGTCCCGCAATTCTGGCCCTGGATAGGAAGGCGAGTCGCATCCTTCGGCTACCACGGTTGAATGCGGGAAGTGGTAGGGTTACATTATACTGTGCACTACCTGCAGCTTAGGACGCTCTAGGCACCATGCAGAACTCGCGCCTTGGACAGGTGGTGACAAGGTGAAATCTCGGTCGTTGGCACACACGTGCCGAGGTAGGTTTGCGTCGTGCGATATGGCTGACGCCCAAGGCCGACACTAGCAGGGGCGAGGAGGCTCGCGCATCCTGGAGTATCCGCGAATAGAAACCAAATCCATGATGGCAGTTGGACGGCCGGGTAGAGTTGGCCTGTTATTCAGGTGGTCATGTCAGCTAGAAGCCCTTTTTTCATCACAAGCTTTCGAGATGGTGGTGCCGTCCCTCGTCAGCACGTTTCGGGAAACAGCCTCGCAGTCGTGACGGGAAAAGCTACACCCTAAAGAGCACGTTCTGGGTGCCTTCGGCCTGCTGTTGGTTTCCGAGTAGGATCATTCGATCTTTTATTCTCAGTATGCCGGATTTACATCCCGTCTCTCGTTGCGCACGCACTGCTTTGCCGCGAGAAGGATCACATGGGGAAACATGATAGTTCGGCAGGGCTGAGTAGCCGGCTATGGCGGACCTACCAACGCGGAACCAGCTTCGTGAGTGGAAGAACTCGCAAGATCTGTGCCCCATTGATATTTGATAAAAGGGGGGAGGCCTAGACCAGGAGGTCAGTTTGTCGTGGCAGATCTGGTTTGAAATTGCTCGACATTATCTGCTACCTCGTAAGCTGTCACAGAATGGAGGACCTTCCTACCCTTCTCGTTCTGTCTCTGTGCAGTGTTCCTATCTGCCTTCTTATCCCATTGCTACGGGACAGTTGGTGCAAACTGTACGAGATCATTTCATCGGTCCGTGAACCCTCATTCGGCAACCCAACCCAACGCAAGATCCAGGACATCGACCACCTATCCGATAGCCATGAAACAGCAGCCGTGCTTGCGGAACTCATACAGAAAGACGGTGCAGGGGCATGGCCACCTCGCGCCAACCACACCCATGCATCGTGGCCGGCGGCGCTCAGACCTTACAAGGAAATCTTCCTCGAGATGGCGCCGCACCTAGCTTCGGCCGAGGCGTCACTAGATGATGTTTCAAATCGAATTCGAATTGACTCTTTCCGTGCTCGCTTTCGCCAGCTACTAGATGAGAGGGTTGACCTTGTCAAGGTTACCCAGCTCCTCGAGGCTGCCGAGGCGGGACGCTGGGATGTCTTTCCACGGGATGTGTACAATGCATTCTATAGCTGCATCGCCATGTGCCGTCACGCATATAGGTACGAAGTTGCCACTATCGACGCAGTTATACTAGTTTTTCTATACCTAACAATGCACAGATGGTCAGCTATTCCCGTGGTCCGTGTCGCGCAACTCGAAACCGTCGTCGACCTGCCCGTACAAATCATCGAGCCGTGGACCTATTTACAACGTCATTTCGGATGCACGTCAGAGAGCGGCAATAACATGAGTAACATCGTGCTCAATTTTGACTCCTCTGGGGCATACGTGCACAAGATCAATGTAGGGCTCTCGCACACCATCACGTCGTCTGAGGAGGCATTTTCTCGGGTATTCCATGAGGTCGAAACCTTGGTAAGCACTTTCCCACCCTCAGCAACGCCCCATTTGGTCTAGAATAATCTGACAAGAACCTCTGCCATCTAGGGTCTGCCGGTATATCACGACATGGTCCAGGCCATCATCAGCTTCGCCCGCACCGACAAGGTCGCCTGCGCCATGCACATGTCGCGCATCACAGACCAGCTCCGGCCCCTCCTCAGCAGCTACTACGACCGCGTCCACGACCAAAAGATCGCACTATCCGCGTGGTTGTCTCATGTACAGGGATTTTATGCGTGGGGCGCTGGATACATGGACGACACGGGCGCCTGGGTCAAGTTCGACGGTCTGAGTGGTAATCAGGTGCTTCTTTTTCAGGCAATAGATGCTTTCTGCGGATTGAGCCGATATTTGAACGAGGAGACGCGGGACCGCAATGTGCCGTGGAGGCAGAGAGAGTTGTGCAGAGTGCTGGAGAAGCATTCCTTCAGGGCGGAGCTTGGCACGTCGGAGGAAGACGTCAAGATTGCAAAGGAGTTTCAAGAGATCATGAAGCGTCTACGGGTAGGTGTCCTAGTCCCAAATCAAACAAATCCCCTGTCGCTGACACAGTCCAGGTATTTCGTTCCGCGCACAGGACACGAGCAAAGACATACTTGTCACAGCCCGCGCCTGAACGTCTGCCGATGACAGCAGGTAAGTCACTACTAAAGTCGGATTTGGAGCAGAGCTTGGAGTACCTAGATGAGTTCATGGTAGGAAGACTGATGCAGACTGTTTGAGGGGGATTGCACGGCGCAGAGGGAGGGATGTAATGGAGAGTATTTTCTTAGTGTGGATGGATGTTGAAGCGTTGATGGTTGTGTTCAAGAATTCTGCGTGCAAACATCAGTCCGGGGTTTAAACTTGGTGGTCTCTTATGGCATAGAACCGTATACAGCATCCAAATCAGCATTCCTCGTTCTACTTACACACAAAAGTCGCGCTTTGCAAGATTATACTACTCTGTAGAAGGGTAGTCGTTGATATAGCTTGACTTGTCCCCGCTTGACTTAGCACATGGGTGTACTGGATCACAAAAGTATGCAGTCGCACCAACAATCGCAAATGGGAAGTAGGTAGTGTATGATTGGCACGTTCCTTCAAGTTTATCAAGGAAGAAGAGTACTAATAGAGTTGGGCTCGGTCAGGGGGTTGCGGCAGGAAGCGGTTCGTCGGCGCTGATTTTGGATATTCAACAGAGCGATTACGAACTAGAGAATACCCTGTCCTGGTCGGGGAGTTTGCATAAACGGATGACCTTCTGCGATAGTAGAATCTCTCATAGATTATCAATTGTAAACATGAAAAAATAAAATCTAAAGAAGTAAAGTCTAAAGGCTGGCCCCAAAATTTTCGAACTCACCGCTTCCCGGCTCCAAGATTGCTCTATAAGCTCGCCCATGGTGACAAAAGAAACCCTTTCTCATGCACGTTCAAGTGACTTCAAGTACTGGATGTAATCCGTCTGTGACCCTTTAAAAGCCTCCATCGGGGTTGGGGTTGGGCAGAACAGTGCCGCCCTGGAGCAGCGAAGGAGGAGTCACTGAAGTATCAGTTTCAGCAGCCGCCTGTCTGTACTTGGCCAGCGTAAAGTCCTGGCTATCGAAGTTTTGGTTGATAACGCCCACCATGCCATTCTGGCAATGCGCCCCCACAGTCTGCGAGCAGTAGTACCACATGGGGCGCGCGTCCTCCACCACGATCTGGAACACCTGATCCGACTGGCCCTCGGCCGTGGCAAAGGAGAAGCCCGAGGAGAAGCCGGCCGAGTCGGGCAGCGGGATGCAGGGGTCGGCGAAGGAGGACTGCACGACGGAGTGGTTGCGAGGGAGGAAGTGCCACTCGACAACGTCGCCGACGGCCGCGACCACGTTGTCCGGGTCGAAGCGCAGGCCGCCGAGACCGGCGACGACGGAGTGCGTGACGCCGGTGAGGGCGACAGTGGTGCTGGGGGTGGTGCGTGTTGTGCGCGTGGGAGCAGCGGAGGCGCTGCCGAGGAGAAGGAGGGTGGCGGCGAGGGACTTGATGGTGAACATGGTGAAGGTAAGTTCGTGTGTGAGTTGCAGTGTGGATTGTGTAAGCGAGGATGTGTTTGGTTTTATGGGGAGATGGTTGTTGGGCTAGTAGTATTTGACAAGTAGTTGATAAGCGCTTGATCACGGTGCTGTATAGATCAAGATGATAGAAGACTCTGGATAAGGCTGTAGATGAGATGAAGCTGATGATGATAATTTCTCGACATCACGTCCGAACCACCATGTTATATACACAACCTCCCGTCCATCACAGCACTAATTCACGCATTCCAGTGACACCCAGCCCATCAGCGACCCCAAGCTTCGCCCACGTCCCTCCCCCGAATAGCACCCAAGCCTCCCGGCAGCCCACGATCCGAATAAGCCGCAGGGACCGCCCGCCTGGCCGGGCCCGGCCTCATCCGAACAGCCGCGCCGCAAGCGCCTTGTCATATCCAATCTCACGACGCTACGTCCCACATGTGGTTAGGCGGCATGGCCAAAAATAGGCGCGGGGTGCTGGATTTAGGCTCGTGGCGCTAAGCAGAGGGCTTAGCGCTGGGCGGCCGACTGCGAGGTACCCTAGACCACGTGGGTTGTTTGTGGCTGGGGCGTTGTTTGTTTTTGGGCAATAAAGGGATGACTGATGGTGAGATTAGGTCAGATTCTAGGTGATGCAGCGGATTGAGATTGAAAAGCTCTTCGGTTAAATATCACGTAGAAATTGCAGTTGAGGCATCTTTGTGTTGTTTTGCCAGGGCTGTTCGGTTTCTTGCGGTTTTGTCCCTAGTCGAGACCTCGTCAAGGACAAGATGTCCCAATCGCATCGCAAACGGTAATCTTGCAGGTAAGCTGGCGTGGACCAATGGTATAAGCAGGAAATGACCTTTTCTCCTTCTCTCGTTTTCTAGGGCAACCTGCTACCCCGTATCATGTAGCGGTAATCTATGTATTGCACTGCCTCGCTGGTGTTGGTTTGACAATTATTCTTCCCACTAACAAGCGATGAACATTATGCAAATCGAGGTTCTAGTTTTTCCCCAGCTACCCATGGCCTTCACTCACTTTCCCTGCAATGCACCAGCCATTCTCGCCTGAACAACCCCGATATTGTCATTCCCCCGCTCCATCTCCGCTTCATAGGCCCGTCTATACGTCCCCAGGTCCTCCGACCACAGCGCACGCCGGTCTTCCCACCCCGTCAACCGCCTGATCTTCTCACTGCCAACCCACTGACTCCATCCAAACACCATGTGCAGCCCGCCCGGGAACGTCGCCGGCGCCTCCTCGGCCGCCACAAACCTCACCCCTCCCGTCATGCCATACTCCTGCGCCAGGGCGACGGCCACCTCGCGCACTGTCTCGTAACGGTGGGAGGAGATGTTGAACGCCTGGTGGGAGACGGCGCTGCGGGGTGCGTGCTGCGCGAGGGCGACGTAGGCGGCGGCGCAGTCGTCGACGTGAAGCGCGTGTTGGATGTTGTTGGGGTCGTTGGGGATGAGCAGTGTTGCGGATCCGGCGGCGGCGGCGGAGGCTGCGTAATCCAGCATGGCGCCATAGTAGCTGCTGCTGTATCCATAGACGTTTGTTGGCCTTAGCACTGCGGCGTCAAATAGATCTTCGTGGTCGAAGACACCCGGGCAGCTGCTGGCTCGCTCCGCAAGAGCATCGATGGTTGTCAAGGGGGATTCTTCCGTGTGCGGCTCGAGGTCATTGTCGCCATGCCGCAGCGTCATGCCGTAGTCCTTACACCCAGATGACCACAGCACCAGCGGCCTGACCGAGTTCGCGTTGCTCACTTCGGCAATCTTCCTGACGAGCGCAAGTGCCTGTTCGAAGTGTGCTGCGTAGCCAGGAAACGCTTCGGTGGTGTTGACCACCACATCGAACGTCTTTTGTTGGTGGAATAGTGCTTCGAGGAAGCCATGGTCGGCAAATGTGCCGACGACTGGCGTGATCTCGTTGAGAACGAGGTCCCTTGCGGCCTCAGGCCGGCGAATGAGGCCAAAGACCTTGTACCCTGCGTGCACGAATGCGCGACAGACTGCGAGACCTATGTAGCCGTTGGCACCTGTCACGAAGACGGCCTTCGGAGGGCTGCGAGGTGGCGGGTTGGTTGCCATGATTGTCGATACGCTCTGGTGTTGACGACATCCGCCAAATCGTCCAAAGTGCGATTTACCGTAGTCTTTATACCTGTGGGATCCCTCTTACTCTCTGGACGTATTTGTAATTACACGGCATGAAGCCATGGTTTTATCCGACTTTGTGGATCGTTGGTGGATCGAGGGTGGTTAGGCGGAATAGTTGCCCGAGCTCGGGATTAATAATCATTTGATTATTATTCCTGGAATGCCAGAACAAGAAGCTTGCAGAGCATACTTGGCTCGACGATGGCAAGCAAAGCAACTAAATGGTCAAGCTGGGGAAAAACATAGGACAGGTCTTGCTCACAGTGAGCGGGTGTGAAACACTCGAAAAGACGGGAGCTCACAGAAGTTAGCCAGCATGGATGTTGTGGTTTTCATATATGTGTGCGGCGTGAGTCGGTGCAGGTTGGCGATGCTGCTTAGCTACTTCTTTAGCCCAAGTAGTTCATTTAACCTCACTTTCATCCAGCAATCGTATTTCTTTCGGATATTGAATTCATGCTATGCAACCCGTGCATAAGTGCGTTCCGTGGATCGTGGAGAATCTGGCGTTGGTCCGTTCGGTGGAACTTTGTGTCACTCAATGATTCCATATATTCTCAATGATCTTGATCGTTGTGACGTTCAATAACTCTCGTTTGAACTAGTTGCAAGTTTGATGTCATCTGGTAAGATGACTGCCCGGACCTCCTGCCTAGTTGCGGCCGTCCAGTTGTTCTTCAAGAAGATATTCCAGTTGAGCTAGTAGTTTCTCATTTCCCATCTCTCACAAGCACTTCATTTTGCGTTCCAGCGACTTCATATGGTTCAAAAGGGAACTGTCACGCTGTTCTTCAATCGTTTCCTTGATCGTGTCCCCAAAAAGCTTCGTCGCAAGTGCCACTGGAATCAACCAAACCCCGAAATTCGTGTCATTGCTGAGGTTCGACTGAGCATTGGTCTCGGTGTTTCAAGTATAGCGCCACTCGTCTATGTAGTTCGACAGCGTGGGCTTGAGGAATCGTGTCGCCCAGGTGTGTATATTTTCAAGAATAGCTTCAAACTTGATGATGTCCTCAATGTCCGTGACATCTCCATCCCATATAGAAGCCATTCCCTACAGTCTGAAGGTTAATAATTAGGGATTCTAGGACGGCAGGATAGATGATATTGTACGTACGTAGTACTTTTCGACGCTAGCATTGTCGTGCCAGGCAATCCAAACTCTCACCAACTTGCCTACCGTAGTAATGGCGAAGACTGGCGGCAATTGACCGCTTGTTTCCGAATCTTGCGAATACTTCGCTGCCGATTCGAGTAGCATCAAAGCAGCAACGCTCGCATTTGCAGCCTGACACTCGCCGAACTTGATTTCTGCCTTGCTTACATTACCTTTTTTATGTTCCACAATAAGCCAAGGAAAGCACAGGAGATTATCCGGACGATAGCTGTCTACTGTGGGATTTGAGCGAAAAGGACAGTAATAGAGGCCGCGGTCCTTTTGTTCTTCAAGCACATCGAGGGAAAAGTTTTCAATGAACCGCTCTAGAGGTGTGTTCTTCCACTTCCACCGCCGTGAGTAATGAACCGTGTCCGCCCGAGATTTCATATCGTGAGTTGTGAAATAGAAAGCTCTATCAGGCCTCGGTGCTGTGAGGTTTTTCCGATTTTCCCTTCTGAAGCTACCCCTCCCATCGAAGAGTGTCCAATTCCTTTCGCCGTGACTAAAGTACTTTAACTCACGGAAGGAGGTACAGAAGGGGAACTACTCACTACTCGAAGCTGTCGTAAAAGTACTTCTGTCTTGAAATACTGGGCCAAAGCGTTGATGAGTCTCATGCCAGGATGGAGGCTGAAGGATATCTTACGCTCTGGAATCTGTATCGCTGGGCAGCCATGCGTTATGTAAAGGCTTGAAAAATGTGCTATGGAAAAATTCATTCCATGGCTGCTCGGCAGTTCTCTTGGCATTCAAACTATATGCTTCGCTTCGAATCTCTGATATCCGTCGAATATAAACGTTGGTTGTATCGCTTGCGTTTCGATCATGAAGTGTCAAATAATTACTTCCATAGTCGTACATGATAGAATTATCATCGCGGATTCTCACACGTATGGTCCCTTGGAAGTCGAGAATAGAATCGATATGATGTTGAAGGTCCTCAGGAGGATCGTCATCAAGGAAGATTCTATTACGATTTAGTTGCGACACGGTAAGCTTTTGGGACATTGTAACACTAAGAATAAGGGAGGCTCATGTGGAGAAAAAGGGAATCGTCCGAGACGATGTGGATAGAACGTGCGTTTTTATCAGTCAGTAAAATATTGCAGGGCGTTTTTATCAGTCAATAAAATATTACAGGGCGTTTTTCTCAGTCAATATAATAATTAATGGTAGGCATGTTACAGGGATTTATGTACAAACGGAACAAGCTACCTAATATGGGCATTCTGCTACCTCTCGGTTACAGCTGTTGGTTCTTAGATTCTGTTTTTGGCGAGAGAGACAAGGACTACGCAATGTTAACACAAGGCTACGATGTTGAAAAGAGCTTGTGGGGCCGTGCCTAGTTTCGAAAAGGAAAAGATCCGCCTCTGAGAAACATGAAACAGGGAGCCCTTGTCACCGGCTTCCACAGCGCCTGCATTATTTTCTTTTTTGCAGTCATCCAACCCCTGACAACTCAATGTACAGCCCTCTGGGGTTTACTTTTTGATAAGACATGCCGGTCCTGCAGATCGGGAAGATTATCCCAGCATAAAGGGGGACAAGCTACACCGCCAGCCTCATGGCCGGAGTAGTGAAGAAATTTCTGAGATGTGTATATCCTGCTTAAATAGTAGTATGGAACGTTATAGCAAAGAATCGATGTAAAACTACCTTGCGAGTATTTCTTGCCCAAGACAAACAGCGGAGGGCTACACTGTGATTATACACTGCACGTGGTGGCCGACTTGCATGATGCCATACTTGGATGTCGACTGAGCTCACCTTCGCCTATCGCACTGACCTGAAACAATTGCGGAGCCGAAAAGTTGGTATTCAAACAGCTTGGAGCCTAACATAACAGAACTTTGGCATGGCTGTTACTCCCTCTTCGGTATCATAGCTCGCCAACTTTCCCTCCAGCTTGTCGAATCGGAAATTCCACAACAAGAGCGTCAAAACTAGCCTCATTTCTAGATAGGCTAGTCGCCGACCAAAGCAGCCACGGTGACCCAAGCTGAACGCCAAGAAGGGACCGGCCTGCGAGTCAAATGTTTGGACGCCATCTTCCTCCTTGAGCCACCTCTCTGGCTTGAAGAGGTGCATGCCCTCAAGATCCCACTCGCCGACCCGCTGTTTCGTCTTCGAGCTCTCGGAACGCATCGAGTCCGGAATCTGGAGGGGCTTGCTGATGAATCCGGGGCCTGCGTTACTCAAGAGGAGCGTCACGCCTTTGGGGATGCGGTGGCCAAGCAGCACCGTGTCCACCATGGACTCCCGCGCAACCATGGGAGTAGGACGACCCACACGGAGGCTCTCCTCGATAACAGCATCGAGATAAGGGATCTGTGATTTGGCAATCTCTGTCGCTGTAGGTAGGCGTGATTCAGATACGGCAGCGGCAAATGAGGTCCTCAATGACTCTCGCAGCTCCTCTTGCACCCGAGGATGGTCTGAAAGCAGCTTAATTGTCCCTAATTAATTATAAGTATCATTTCGATGTTCATAAGAGTACTGGTCCATCGAATCATGAATGTGTTCAGCAGTGGCCCGTACCGGGGCTTAGAGGATACGTACATGATATTGCCGCAGAAGTTGTCTCGTGACCACCAATAATGTATCCAAATAACTGGAGATGATGAGCAAAGGATACCATGGATAATGATACAGGCGGAAGCTTACCTCGTCAATATTTCGTCGTGAATAAAAGTCGGGAGACCGATTCTCTTTCCTGGCAACCGAATATTCTCGTTGGATCAAGTAGTCGGTAGCAGAGAACTGAGTTTTATCACCAGCCTCGAGTCTCTTTAGCGACTTCTGTATCCGAGACTTGATGACCTCGTCCTTGGAGACCAAGTTACGGCGCAACTTAGCATCCGTGATCATCTTATACCAGCGAATGTATTTGGGCGCAGGTGAGACAGTTTGCTCGCCAAGGAATTTGGCGACTGCTTGCAAAACAGCCACCTCGGAAACCAATGGTGGTCGGGAAAAATCGAGAGCGCCATGGTCGGCATTCACTATTGTTGGCGGCTTTTCCGCCGAGATGATGTAGTTGAGGTTTTGCTTGGTAATGCTCAGGTCATCCTCAAAGGCAAAGGCTGCGGCGTTGACCATGTCCATGGCAGCGTCGAAAATATCCTGCCGGGCCTCAAAGGGCCTGCCGCTGGTAGCTTTTGCTTTCATAGACCATAAGTCAATAAGCGCGAGACTCTTTGAGTATATCTGGACTGCAGACACCTTGAAGTGCGTTAGAAGTAGACCACTATGGAGAGCCCGGATGGGGGTGTGCGGGCCATGCTGACCTCGTGCAAGAAACTGGGGCTCATCAAGTCCCTGACTAGCTCTTTGTTTCCTTTGAAGCGACCATCGTCGGATCTCATGGCTATGTGGTGGTTCGGGATGACACCTGCCATGGCCTCAAGGGTTCTCCCCGCGCGATCAAAATCCTTCGTCCTGCGTAGGAGGACGTCTTGCGACTCCTGGAAATCGCACAGCACCAGGGTAGGCTTCGCAAAAGGTCCCCCGAAGAACTGCACCAACGGCGCCTGGTGTTTCGAGTTATGCTGTGTCAGCCAAGGCATCACGACGCCATGCTCCTTGATGTGGGATATCATCCCCGGCAGGCTACCGAAAACGTGCTTTGCAGCGGATTCATCGTACGGGATGCCCGGAATTGGCTTTGGCAGTGCCAATAGATAACCAAGATAGACTAGGGTGGCTGCAGCAGTGATGATGAGAGTAGTGGCGAGCGGAAATTCCATCGAGGACTCCATTGTCGCCGAGAATGAAGGTGTTATTCCAACGCAGCCACAACGGTGAGAACAGCCGCATTTCTTAGGATTGGGTCCGCGATAACACGTTGTCCTTATCTGGGGGGCTAGTTTCGAAGGAATGGCTCATTGAGTTTACCCATGCTAGCGTCCAACAATCAATTGGTATCTCGAGGCTGCTCGTTTCCGCGTGCTGACATGGGGACAACTGAGGCGAATTTCCAGGGAGCGGAATATTCGCGAATCCCAAGAGGCGCACTCTGAATGGGTCCTACGAGCGTGATATGGTTTTTAAGAAATGGATAGTGCTGATGAACGGCAAGCCCTTATATTTGAATCAATTGCTGCTGCAATGGAGAGGACATGGGATTTAAGGGTGCCTCTCGAGGATACACCATATTTGTTCTGAGGTAACCTCTTGCCGCTTGTTGATGCTAGGATATGCGCGAACTTTTTGTCCGCCAGAAACCGGCGAAGCTATCTGACGCTTACAATCTTGGGTCTCAAATTCAGATCCGTAACGTCTGCTTCCCCGGCTGCTTGTATCAGGTGTTTGACTTGGTACTTAGTATCCGGCCATAGAAAGTCAGTTTTATGGTAAAGGTCTGATGTTTTTCAAGTACAGTCATAGCCTAGAGTATCGCCTTTTACATATGCCATAATTCAAATTAATAGCATAAACCCAGACGGCCAATTTTTAGTACTGCTGCTATCATTAATGTCATTGCTATTCGATTTGAGTACCTAACATCTAACCCATCGCAATGAGGAGATAGAACCGCGTATTGCCATGGTCCACCAATACAGTGTGTGGCGAGCTCATATGGGTCCTGTCACTCTTGATTGCTGCGAATCTCGTTGACTACTCGTGCGAGACAGATAGTGCCTTGTGTCAGCAGGCAAGGTAGAAATCTGCCGCCGCTTCTCCTGCTCTATTGTAGGGCGTAGCGATATCGGCGTGCGTATCCTCGACTTAGAACAGACCCTCGAGCGCCTTGGCCGTCTCTACCCAGCTATCGTTTGCATTATCAGTGCCTTTTCCCACCACTTGTAGCCACCAACCCTTTAGGTAGAGGGTATTGTAAATGGCGTTGAAGTTGTTTAGTGGTTCCTCGGTTTCGCTGTGGTAAACTTCCCTGTCTTGACCGTTGTAGGCTGTGGCTTCGATAATGTTGGCCACTGAAAGATCATGGATGCTAAAATGGGCCAAGGTTCGAATGTCTTCGGTGAATAGCTCGATTTTGGCAAACCATTGTGGGGACTGGTCAAGATCCGAAAGATGATAGCACCGGGTGTATTGGTAGTCTTGGTCATTGCCATCGTCAGACGTATTAAGGCTACCCTGATCAAGGACATAGCCTTCTTCTGGCTTAATATTGGCCTCGCCCCAGAAAAAGCCCTCCCTCATGAGGCGAGGGAGGTCCTTGGCGACAACATGAAGAATGGCCCACCACTTTCCCCCAGGCTGCATGTTATTCTTTTGGGCTTCGGTTGGGTAAAGCTGTTCAATAAGCACCCAGGCCTTAGTTTCACCGTCAAAGGCACGGCGACTGATGCCAGGAAGAACAAGCCAGCCAGGCATGTCATCTGCAGGAGCAACCTCTGCGAATTCTTCTTCGGGAAGATCCTCTATGAAATCTGCCATTGTCGCAAGGATACCCGGGATATAATGTATGCAGCTGCGTTGAACAACAGATACAAAGGAATGAATAAGATGTTCGTGTCCGCATCTGCCCTCACGGTTTCGATAATTTCAGGCAATTGGAATCTAGCACCGAATCACAAAAGGAACCCCAATTTATATTTGAAACTTGGCTAGCTACGCAGTACCTCAACGGATGCTTTTGAAATCGATAACCTTATACAAAGAAAAGTCTGATGTACGAGAGCGAAACTAACTTTACACTTTCATGTCATCAAGTTGAGCCATGCGCTAGTATATGGCATCCAATTAGGGGGCCCTTGGAGTAGTGGGTCGGATATCCAGAAAGGCAGGGGGAAAAAAGAGTTTGGGGTGAATTGAAAACATACCACATGTTTGTTGACCGTGTATTCGGTGAGTGGCGATAGAGGAACCATAGTGTGATCGACTTGGGTCTGTCAGTCCGCCCAACATGTCATTCATTGCCCACCCGGGTCTGCTGCGCCTCTCTTCCGTACTTCCTGCCTGCTGGCCACCCGTCGTTTGCTTCCAGAGGATGACCCTTCGGTGAGAAGAAGTACTGTCAGCAGGCACCTTCGGTGGCGGCACACGTAGAAGGTGCCATGCATGATGAAAAGTAGGGCTCAAGGGATTTGGATAACGGCACCCGGTAGTAACTGTGTGGCTTGACCTTGCCGAGGTGCCTAAGCAACAGATCTGGATCATCGGCTTAGTCGTACTTACTTGACCTCGACTTACTTGTGTCCTGACTATGGGTATTGTTCTTCGTTGTTGATGGAGCGTTCTTGCCGAGCACGACTTGCAGCGTCACAGAGACGACTTGCATCCTTCCTTGTGAACGTTGGAATTAAAACGCAGGCAAGAAAGACGGTTGTCGAGCAGGAGCTGGCATGATTCTTGTCCATCTTGTTTTCTTCCCGTCTTCCCTGCGGTTTGCTTTTCTTCTTCTTTTTCTCCCCTTCCAAATCCAAAACCCCAAACAAAATTATTATCATTTTTATTAAAAATGGCAGAGTACGTCTACGCCTGGCTCTCCTCTACTGTTATTTGGTCTAGTACTGACGATGAAATAGATTTGTGTTTGGGCTGAGACCCCCCACCGCCGCCACCACCACCACCACCACCATCCTCCCCGGCCCAACCACTCCAAATCAGGGCCCCCCCAACCCTCCCTCGCCCGTCACCCTAGAGGGACAGGGCTCCCCCAGCCCCAGACTCCTTCGCGTCCGTCAACGCAGGACCGGTATGTCTTTTCGCACACACATATATCATATTGCCTGCCTCATACTAACGTTATATGTGCCTGCAGCTCGGATAACCCAGCCCCGAGCGGGACGGACGCGGGGGAGGCCGCTGGGGAGGGGAGTCTCTCCTGTCCCTGGGGTCGGCGCGGCGAGGGGTGAGGCGCTGGGGGGCTCGGATTCGGGGCGGAGCCTTTGGGTCGGGGAGACGCCATTTGCAAAGGCGATGTTGGTGGGGGTGGTGCTGGGTGGGTGGGTGCCAGCGTTTATTTTGGTCGTGGCTGTGGCCGTGTGGCTGGTCAAGTGATTATCATTATCCTTCACGATAGCGTCATGATTTTTGGGGGTGGGTTTTGGCTTATTTAATGTTTAATACAAGCAAATTCTTAGTACCTGACTGTCTTCGACGCCACAGTAGTAGGCCTATCAAACGTCGGCGGATACAGCAACAACTAAGCCTACACGCACATAGATATCATAGGTCCATACGCTTAATATGTCGTGGGTGTCTGATGGCAATGCAAATCGTCCTCCAAACGGCGTCTTATACGCCCATTCCAAGCGCACGCTCTTTCCGCGACTGCCGCACGTACTCACCCATGCCCTCCAGTCTCTGCGTCAGAGACCCATTGTACGGTGGCGCACCCATGATAGCCATAACAAACTGTCCCTGGCGACCCCAGGAACACGCATGCATGTGTTCCTTGATCCGCGCCAACAGATCGGACACGTTTCCGTCAGCGTACAGACCCACCGAGTGCATTTCCTGCAGCACATCCACCGCAGAGCTAGCATCACCGAAACGATCCCAGTGGATGCGGGCAAGGCGTGCGTAGAAGGGGGTCGAGACACCGAGGACGTAGGAGGGCAAGCCGAGCTCCTTAACGCGGGGGAGGAGTTGGAAGACGTAGGGTGATGAGCGGGAGAAAGTCGTGTCGAAGAGTTCGAGACCGAGGCTGATGAATTGAGGATACAGAGGGCCGTGAACGTCCATGCTGAGCTTTGTAGATTCAGGCTCTACCTCGGTTTCCCCCTCGGACTTAGCCGCTGCCTTTGTCGACTTGGTCCCTCGCTCCGGTTTTCCGATTGATTTCTTGAGCGGTTCAACCTGCACAATGCCCAGTCTCGATGGCAGCGAAAACACTTCCTCCTCCATCACCTTCCACAGCGCCGCGTCGGTGGTGCACGCCTTCATCAACGCCGTCACCCTGTCCGACTCGGCCAATCTCAGCTTGTCCAAACGTGCTCGCTGCCGTTGCCTTTGCTGTTCGGATTTAGCCAGCTCCGCCATCTTGGCTTCGCTCAGCTCCCTCTGCCTCTGGGGCTGATCAGAGTACTTGCCCAGCGCAACCTGGGCGGCGTCTCGCAGTGACTCCGGGTACCTCTGGAGAAACGAGTCGCCGAATTCGTTGGCGCGCGCCTGCTCGACGATGGAGCTTGATGTCATATCTGGCGTCGAGGCTTCATTGGACGTTGTTGCCGGGAAGGCTGAACCACCAGGCTTCGCGCCACGCTTCGGTGACAGCATTTTGCCCTGCGCAATCTCCTCGAAAATGCCTTTGAAGATTTTTGCTTCCATGGTGGTGATGGTCCCAAGCTCAGGTTCAGCAGCATCGTGTCTCGTCTCCGGCTTGTCCCAGTGAAAAGGGATGGAGTCGTCAGAGAGGTGGCGTTGCCGCGGGCTGTGCGAGACGTGCATATACTTGGCCACGGCGGGAGCTCTCAACACTCGCGCGAGCGTCCGAGTTTGATACAAGAACGGAAGAAGTGTCACAGACATCATGGATGCAGACGAGGTTGAAGGAAAAGGTAGTGGGTGTAGGAGAGGCAGAAGGTCTGATGTGTTAAAAATTGCAGATGAGTTCGAGAGGGCACTATGGCCAAATTGAGATTAGCGCAACCAACATTGTATTTCTCCTAAAGTGCAGATGCCTAACGGCTAGCGCAGGCACGAGTGGCTGCCCGTGACTTCGCGCGCCAAAATCAATTAGACTCAGCCGCGAACCGCGACGCGTTTTTGCACAGCGTCATCGGTTCCTGTGCACCAACCGTGAACTTGCGATAACCCGCCCTGCTCCAACGCTACTTCTCTTCGTGCCTTTGCAGCGCTCCTCCAGCCTCAATTCTTGTCGCGCAATCCAGCTTCTGCCTTTTGGGCCCTCAATCAATTACCATGCCTGTCAAAAAAGAGCCTGGGACCATGAGCGCCTTTGAGCGCAGGCGCCTCGAAAACATTGCAGCCAATAAAGCCCTTCTGACCGACATCTCGACCGCGGCGGCCAAGGTCATACCCAAGAAGCCCGCGCCGAAACCGTCTGCCTCCAAAAAAGCCACGCGCTCCGCTCCGAAACGTGAAGTCGCCCGACCAACACGAATGAGCTCCCGCCTTGCTGGGCGCGATGCCGACGATGAAACACTAAAGAGGAAGCTGGAGGTGGAAGCCGAGACGGTAGCCGAGCAGGCCAAGCAGAAGCGCCTGCGCGTCAATGGCGATCTTAGTTTCGATCAGATCGTGGTCGACGGCAAGAAGTACGGCAACAGCCTGAACGGGATTAAGGGCATCGTGAGGGGCGCCGAGCCCGGTCTGCGTACTTTCACCGAGGAAGACATACAAGAGACAACGGACGAGGGATTGAAAGACTTGAGGCTGCGAATGAGCAGTCTCAAGTTGTACGAACACTGGGCGCCCAATGGTAAGTAGCAGTGCCAGCGCTGGCAAAGCTGATCACTGACCTTTGATAGACATAAAAATTGTCCCACAACGCATATACTCGCTCGGCTTTCACCCCATGGAAGACAAGCCCATCGTTTTTGCTGGCGATAAAGAAGGGGCAATGGGTATTTTCGATGGATCACAGACCGCACCTGACGTCAATGACGACGAAGACACCGTTATTCCCGACCCCGTAGTTTCGGCCTTCAAGACGCACACTCGAACGATATCTTCCTTTGTTTTCTCTCCAATCGATGCGAACGCTGTCTATTCCTCGTCCTACGACTCTTCAATAAGGAAGATGGACCTAGAGAAGGGAATATCAGTACAGGTCTTTGCCCCATCAGACCTCGACACGGACATGCCCATATCCGCCTTGGACATGGCTTACAACGAACCACATGTTCTCTATTTTTCCACCTTGGACGGTGGCCTCGGTCGATACGACGTACGTGCGCCGGACAGCGAGGAAATTTGGACGCTTAGTGAGCAAAAAATCGGTGGTTTCTCGCTGCATCCACTCCAGCCACACCTCGTCGCGACTGCTTCGCTTGACAGAACCCTCAAGATTTGGGATCTTAGGAATATATCAGGCAAGGGCGATTTGCGCCATCCTGCATTGCTTGGCGAACACGAGTCTCGATTGTCAGTATCTCATGCCTCATGGAGTCCAAAGGGGCACGTTGCCACATCCTCATATGATGACACCATAAAGATATACGACTTTGGCGACAGCAGCTCGTGGAAGATTGGCCATAGCATCACCTCCAAGGCGATCGAGCCTATTCACCGCGTTCCTCACAACAACCAGACAGGACGATGGGTTACGATTCTCAAGCCCCAGTGGCAGCGTATGCCCTCCGATGGCATTCAAAAATTTGTCATCGGGAACATGAACCGCTTCGTAGACGTCTATGCCGCGGACGGCAGCCAACTCGCTCAGCTCGACGGCGAAGGCATCACTGCTGTTCCCGCTGTGGCACACTTTCACCCCACAAAAGATTGGGTAGCGGGCGGCAACGCGAGTGGCAAGTTGTGTCTTTGGCAGTAGTCGACGACAGAGTGTTTGCAGTGACGTGACCATGAATCGAGGGGGCTTTCTGACTGGTGCTGCAGTGTATGAAAGAGCACCTTCTTCTATGCGCAAACAAACAATTGCATGTGTATGATTGTTGAATAATGGGAACATAGTGGTGATCCAAAGCGCAGCTTAACTGCTGAGAACTGAATCATGAATGCTGGGGGTTGGATCTGTTAGAGAATTTATGTATGTTAAGCTCACGAATCAAGATGTGTAAGACGACATTTGTAGCTTAGAAACAATAGCTCGAGTCGTGTGAATCGTCCCAGGTCCCATTGCTGTGAAAGACTGCGTGCCGCAGCTGACTATAAAGCCGTGGTAATGCTCCCCGAGGTAAGGGATTTATGTGAAGAACACTGGAAGGTCCAACTACATCAACATCACATTCCAACTCTTATATTTCTTACACATTCGAATCCACGTTTGCCTCGGAAAAATCATGGCGGCACATCCACCAACATCCACTGCGCGCCTACGCCTTGAGCACGGACACTGGGATTACACAAATTTCGACTTCGCGGACTTGGATAAGAGAGTCAGTGCCGTCATTGTCAGCACGCAAATTAGTCAAGATGAAAACGGAGGCTTCATCAACAAAAGCGCCATCATCATGCATGTCATTCCACGGAGTTTCCTTAAAATAGCAATTGATCCGATTAGTCACGGCGAGGTCCGTGAAGCACAATACACGATCACTTCTCATCACGAACTCGAGGATTACCTGCCCTTTTTCATGAACACTGAGCATGGGTCGGAACCTAGATTGCGAGAAATGTGGACAGAAGCCATTTCGCGGGCCCTTCACAGGTATTACGTGAGGTCTCCGGATCCTCACGAATTCAGGGACTGCATTCGGCGGGTGTTTGCGTCTTGGGATGAGGCGAGATACTTTGCCCACTCCGAAAATACGGACTACGCGGCTAAATTAAGAGAATTTTATTATTTTGACTCTGTCGGCAATCTGAGAAAGGAAGAGAGGCCACTGGTGAAAGGTTGGTGTAAGCCCGAGGCTGACATCGAGCGTGAAGGGTTCAGAAGACTGGATGTGTCGACCGGGAGACGGCCGTCAGACTGTACAGCAATGTAAGGGTGGAATAAGCTCATGCCGACTTCGAAGATGCAACGAGAGGACACGAATCGCAGGAACTTTCTTTAATGCAACTTTCTCTGACTTGAGCAGTTCAGGGTCAACCTCGTCATCAATTGGTTATTGCAAAATTGTTGGTAACGCAGACACCAAATTTCCAACATCGTACCATCTACCCATAATAGCCAGATGCTAGGTGATAATCATAGCTGTATTTTCTCAACATTGATACTGTGTCTACAGGATGATGAACCTCTACAACGGGGCTGGCAAATGACAAGTCAGGTTCTACTGATCGACTACAGTTTCTGGTCGAATGCATGCCATATATCTGCATACTGCGGCCTCTAGTAGCTAGAGAAGTTAACGGAGCATGAAACGGCCATCAAGGAACGGGATGACGTAGCAATTCCAGTAGTCAAGAGAGCGCATGAAAATATCCTACCTTAATACAACATCGTTGAGAAAGAAGTGCATCGATCCAGAGGCGCCCTACCGTATGGCCATTGTCGAGGAGGTGGTCAAATGCATGGTGAAGGGAGTGGTCTTGGGATGAGAACGGTGGCGGCGGAATGGGAGACTGTTCTGAGCAAGCTGATGCCATGACATTTACCGCTGGTGAGGAAATCACATTGATGCACTAGACCAACGTCCGCGTCCGGAACAGTGTGAGATCGCTACCAAGCGGTGCAGTCATCGCCCTGACCTTTGGTCCGTGCCTATACAGCGAGCGATGTTCGAGGAACTGAGAAGAAGACGACTTGGTGAGGATCAGCAACGGCTAAGAGCATCGCTGTTTCATTCCTTATGTTCGTCCAACTCATCACCAAGAACAACCTCGACGAGACGAATTTCATCAATGAGGTCCTTGCTCTGATGATGGAGGCAAGACATCCTGCGTACGCCGAGCCCGCCGCGATGGAACTAAAGCACAGTGCGATCATCCGGTTCCAGCGCAAGGGGAAAATACATCTTGTACGTGCAACATTCATGGGATAGACGAAGGCTGATATTTTCGGGTTCCGTCAGACATGTCGCGATAATCATTCAGTGGCCCGTTTCGGGGGAAATGCATGGGGCGGAGCTTGGCTGTGCCAAGTTTGTGTAGCAAGAAGCTTGGTTTTGTGGTGGAGGATCAGGTACGAAAACGACAGCCAGGGGCAAATTCATTGCAAAAGAACCGCCAATCTCTGGATGATGGCAATATCATGGGCGGTGATGCGTCACATGTTACCAGGGCCTAGGTGCTGTGGCTGGTGGACATGGAGGCTTGTGCCTGCTGATGAGGTCACTCTGCACCTGTCCTGACCACGTTCTCGCTTAAAACGGGATCAAGCTCAAGATGGACCGGATCCAGAGAGGACCATTTCAAGATGATATTGAGCAAGAACATTGACACATTTAGTGGAAAACGTTGTTCAAAAGATAATGCAGGCATTGTGCCACAGCAGGACGTTGGGCGCTATTGGTAATGACGAAAGATGTTCTCGGCTCAACATCATGACTCAACCCCAAGACGACCTGGTACTTGGCTGCAGCTAAAGAAAGTTCGGATTCGACCATCTTTTACCAGTAATTTATCTATTTCATGCAGGCGGTTAAATCACAATCAACAGTCACCCACAGCTACAGTAAATTGGCTGTAAAGGGAAGTTGTTGGGCCATGGCCGAATGAGACTCGTAGGGGAAAAATTAAAGTAAACTTTATCGATACCAGTGGAGATGGCCTGGCGCATGCCTGTACATTGATTTGGCTGGGCCCGACTGCTGGAGGCAAAGTACCGCAAAGTATTCCGTACTGCTTATCTTTTCGGGGTGACGTGACCATTGATCAGGCGCCCGCCAGCACCCCGAGCCCGAACCCGCTGCGCCCCTAAGTTCAGTGTACCTTGATGACCGCCTGGACAGCGCTGTTGCCTGGTACCGCTACCTCTAGATTTGCTATCCATGCAAGCCTAATCAGGCCCAGGACGTTCCCGGACACCACCACGACACTGCCCGTCACTCGTCTTGTCTTGTCTTCCCTCACATGCTCGCCCTCCACTCCCTGCCAACCACCGCCTCATCAATCACCACAGCAGTTACCGCAGGCCTTTGGGCCTCTGGAATCACCCAGGCCGTTATCTCGCCGCTGCTCCTGCGTCAGCTTGGACACCCTTTCAGCCCTCCTTCAACGCCTGCCGCCCACACACCGACTCATCCCTAAGCGCCGCCTGCCATCAGCAGCGCCCGATCTTGCTCGACGCGCACCTCCACAGACATCCGGTCGACCGCAAACTCCGGCACGCAAAGTCTAGTCACCCGACTAGCTTTTCGCCCACGTAGCCGATTTCTCAGCACATCTTGCCCTGTGGCGCGCCGGGTGCACCAGATTCACGCATACTTTTATCGCCATGGCTCCCCCGCCTTCCTCGCCGGCGGAGGCCAGCGATGCTGGCGAGAACGAGAGGCTCCGTCGGGTCGCAAATAGGCTTCAGAAGAGAAAGCACCAAGGTTCACCACAGACGCCAGGGCTACCCGAGCCCCTACAAGACAGCGACGAGGACGAGGCCGACGATGGTGCTTCTTCACAAGGGCCCCCCGTCTTCTTCAACATGAACCAGAGCATCTTCGGCCTGATCGCCGCTGCGGGCTCCAAGGTAGACTTCACTAATCGCTTCGACGGCGATAGCAGTAGCGACGACGAGAGCCCAGAACCGAGCGTGAAACCCAAGCCGGGCCTTCCGCAAGATCTCTCCCAGACAACAATCCTCGAGCCTCCTAAGAAGGAAAAGAAGCACGGACACATTCGCAAGATCTCAGGGTCTAAGCTGCTCAAGTCTCTCCCCTCGCTGCCGAAGCGTAGGTCAAAGTCGAAGCGCGAACCGAGCAAACTTTCCATCCCGATCGAAGATCCATCCGAGTCGAGCGACGCACCTGACATCCCTATGCCGCCGTTTCTCCCGCCCAACTCGGAACGCAACCGCCCTCCTCCCGTTATGAGCAGGATGCTGGAGGCCAAGGCCGAGATGGCTAGCAGGCCGAGCTTCGATATCGAGAGATTTTCGGGCGAACACAGCCGTCCGGGCGTCGGCGGTGACTCGTCTCTGTTAGCCCAGAGACTGATGGAAATATTTGAGTTTGACGAGCCTGAAAAAGTTATTGAAGGTAATTATTGCTCTCAGATAGCTGCTAGTTGTTCCTGTGACTAACTTGGCGCAGAATATCCTTGCTGGCTTTTGCAGAGCGTGTTACTCCAGGGCTTCATGTACATCACAGCCAGACATATTTGCTTCTATGCTTATCTTCCAAAGAAGGCGGTATGTATACATTTATCCTGCATGCATGACAAGCCGGGCTAACCGTCGCAGCATGTTGTCGCCAAATCCGGTTACCTCTCCAAGAGTGGCAAACGTAATCCCAAGTACAACCGGTACTGGTTTCGTCTCATGGGCCATGTTCTGTCCTACTATCGCGATTCCACTGACCTCTACTTTCCCCACGGACAAATCGACCTCAGCTTCGGCATATCCGCCAGGATCACCGACAAGGAAAAGGAAGGCGTCCATTTCGAGGTTGTCACCCATCACCGCACCTACAACTTCCGCGCCGACTCTGCACCCAGCGCCAAGGAATGGGTCAAGAGTCTGCAGAGGGTTATCTTCCGCAGCCACAATGACGGCGACAGTGTCAAGATCTCGCTCCCCATCGACAATGTCATCGACGTGGAGGAAACGCAGATGATGGCCTTTGCCGAAACCTGCAAGATCCGTGTCATTGACAATGATGAAACATACGCCATTGACGAGGTACTACCACTCCATCTGTTGTTCTGCCAACCGGTAGCTAACCAATGCAGTACTTTTTCTCCTTCTTCTCCTTCGGCAGGGAAGCCATCAATGTTCTCAAGATTCTCGTGGAGGACGCAGCAAGTGGAGCTCGAACCGTGGATAAGGTCCTCGGTGCCGCACAGCGTGGAACCCAAGATGGGGAAGCGAAGGTATCTATGAGCGCAAGTCGGCTGCACCTTGATATCGACCAGGCAGCCGGGCCTAAGATCCCCGAGCCAGTCAAGGCGACACTGGCGCCCATGTCGCCTACGAACCAGTCGACCGCCAACCCGAGCCCTCGACCCAGCGCGGACGTTTCTCGGACCAGCCTCGATGCCTTTAGGAACTTTGGCCGGAAGAGCTTAGATCTACCCTCCGTGCTCGAAAGCAACCCCAGGAGGAGTTTTAGTGGAAGCCGAAGGTCGAGCAGTCGCCGTCTGGAGGACAAGCAGATGCAAAAGCAAAGCTCATCCGAGTCGTACGAGCCAAGCTCAGTCGAAGACCCTAGCTATTCACAACTGATACCCTCGTCGGTTGAGGATCCCTCGGCGAGCCAGATTCTCCAAGGCAGTGAGGTGTTCCAAAGTCCAACCATGCGACGGTCTTTGTCTGCCAACCAGGCACGACAGCTCAAGCAAAGGGAGAACAGCGCCGCAACGGAGAAAGGATTTCCACGCGCCTCGACGTCGAGCCAGCCTGGCGGACGTCTTGATTCGAGGCAGCACCAACAGAAGGCTGTCACGCCGTCCCTGCAGAGCATTTCAAAGATGGGAACTTATCCGCTACAGCGCGCAGGCGCATTCGCCGAGTATCTCAACAAGACTGGTAAGCGAATGTCGTCACTCCTCGCAACAGAGTCCATGGGGTACGTCGAAAAGGTGTCAGGCATGTGGAAAGGAGGCCACAAGCATTACGACGAGCCCGCCGGCTTGCGGCCCGACGACGATGACCTCGAGGAGGACTCCGAAGGCAAAGTGCAGACGTCGATGGAGCGATTCCGCGCTCACTTCGCGCTTCCCGAAACCGAACGGTTGCAGGCGACATACTTTGGCTACATTTTGCGCGTGCTGCCTCTGTACGGCAAGATTTACATTAGCGACAAGTCGTTTTGCTTCCGCAGTCTTCTACCTGGCACCCGCACAAAACTCATCCTTCCGCTCAAGGATATCGAGAACGTCGACAAAGAGAAGGGATTTCGGTTTGGGTACTCGGGTCTCGTGCTGGTCATCCGCGGCCACGAGGAGCTCTTCTTTGAGTTCGGTCAGGGTGAAGTTCGAGACGACTGTGCGATAACGCTGCTCCAGAGCATCGAAACGACGCGGTACCTTAAAGAGGTTGGCGAGGTCGGCAATCTCGAACAAGAGAAACGGGAAGAGGAAGAGTCTGCTCGGGCAGAGCGGGAGGCTTTGGAGTCGGCAAGACAAGAAGAGTTTCCCCAGCACGAGCTTGATTTGCCCCACGACACGGCCGCCTTGTCCAACGCTCCGACGATTCTTCTCGACGATCCCGAGGGGTCCTTCTCGGTGGCTAAGCCTGCGCAAGGGATGAAAGTTACATGCCTAACAATTGGATCTCGCGGCGACGTTCAGCCCTACATCGCGCTCTGCCTGGGTCTCAAGGCGGAGGGTCACCACCCTCGCATCGCGACGCACGCCGAGTTCCAGGACTGGATTGAGGGTCACGGCATCGAGTTTGCTCGCGTAGAGGGCGACCCCGGCGAGCTGATGCGACTGTGTATCGAGAACGGTACCTTTACCTGGGCATTCCTGCGCGAGGCAAACGCCACGTTCCGCGGCTGGCTTGACGAGTTGCTTGCCTCGGCATACACAGCCTGCATCGGTTCCGACGTGCTGATCGAGTCCCCCTCCGCGATGGCAGGCATCCACATTGCTGAGAAGTTGGCCATTCCCTACTTCCGAGCATTCACCATGCCGTGGACCAGAACGAGAGCGTACCCCCATGCCTTCATCACGCCCGAGCGCAAGATGGGCGGCGCCTACAACTGGATGACGTACATCATGTTTGACAACCTTTTCTGGAAGGCTACCGCTCAGCAGGTCAATAGATGGAGGAACAAGACCCTGGGACTACCCAACACGAGCATGGAGAAGATGCAGCCAAACAAGGTTCCCTTCTTGTACAACTTCAGCCCCAGCGTGGTAGCGCCGCCATTGGACTTTTCCGACTGGATCAGGGTGACGGGCTACTGGTTCTTGGACGAGGGCAACAAGTGGGAGCCACCCAAGGAGCTCGACGACTTCATCAAGAAGGCACGCGCTGATGGCAAGAAGATCGTCTATGTTGGATTCGGCTCAATCATCGTCAACGACCCTGCTAAGATGACCAAGGAAGTCATCGATGCCGTCCTTAGAGCGGACGTACGGTGCATCCTGTCCAAGGGCTGGTCAGATCGCCATGCTCCCAAGGAGGACCTGTCGAAGCCTCGTCCTGAGGAGCCTCCGATGCCGCCCGAGATTCACGTTATCAAATCGGCGCCCCACGACTGGCTGTTCCGGCATATTGACGCGGCGGCCCACCACGGAGGATCTGGAACGACAGGAGCCAGCTTGCGTGCAGGCATTCCCACCATCATCCGGCCTTTCTTTGGCGACCAGTTCTTCTTCGCCGGCAGAGTCGAAGATCTGGGCGTGGGCGTCTGGGTCAAGAAATGGGGCACCAACAGCTTCGGTAGAGCGCTGTGGGAGGTGACGCGGAATGAGCGGATGATCATCAAGGCGAAGGTACTCGGCGAGCAGATTCGCAAGGTACGCATGCGCAGTGATTCATCAGGCTTTCGTTTGCTAACAACGTGCACAGGAGAAAGGAGTAGAGCAGGCAATCCAGTGCATCTATCGCGATTTCGAATACGCCAAGGACCTCGTCAAGCGCAAGGCCGGCAAGAACGCACAGCAGGATAACGAGGAAGGAGAGGACGACACCGAGGAGAGCTGGACATTTATCGGAGGCGACGAGCCTGATCCAGACATGGTGACGAAGAAGCTCAGCGAGGGACTGGGCGGCAGCGGCGGTGGCGGCGGCGGCATGGGAGCAGGCGTTACGGCAACTAGAGACAAGGCGTTGGGGAAGCAAGTGCTTCAGTCGCTGTAGCACGAGTTATTTTGCATGGCCTAGAAGCGCAATTGGGTAATGCTGTGACGACTTGGATTGGGTTGGCACGGAGCAATGGGAGTTTTGGTGACGGAGGTGCTTCTAATTCTACTCCTATACCAGTTTATCCGGTTGATTATTCCTCTGGTATAGAACTATTGAGCATTCACAGCACGGATGGTATAGATATGTGGGTAATGATAGATGGGGCCGACGAGCTCTGCGAATCGTCGCGTTTGCATGGGGGGATGTTATTCTACCAATACATGATATCCGCTACCCCGATACCTGCGTTCCTCTGTGCACACGGGTGGCGAGTTAGTCGTCTTTGACCTTCATGAGGACGGATGGCCCGACGGGCGGCTCGGTGTCGTCGTCGAGGGCGCGCTGGGCCAGGGCGTGTGCTTCCTTGTTCTCGTTGGGGCTGACGAGCCACATCTGCATGGTGAAGGCGGGCTCTGGGCGCATGCGGACGTCCGGGTCGTCGTCGACTTCGAGCATGTACTCGCCGTCTTCGTCTTCGTCCTCTTCCTCGCTCCCGTCGTCGTCGTCGTCGTCGTCGTCTTCCTGCTCGTCTTCTTCGGCTTCGCTCTCGACGGCGGCATCCTCCATCTCCTCCCAGAAGTTGTTCACGGAGATCAGCTCGTGCCAGTGCGGCACTTTTTCCCCGAGCTTGGTGACGCCCTTGCGCTCGAGCCAGCCGTCCATGTACTCGGTCATGCTGCGGACCAGCTTGCCGCAGTCGGTGACGATGTACAGCTTCTTGGGCTTCTGCGGCAGCTCTTCGAGGATGGTGAAGCGCAGGGTGAAGAGCATCGCGGTCAGCGAGTCCAGCTCGGCGCGGTCGCGGGTCTGCGCGAAGCGGTGCTCGACGCAGCCGCCGGCGTTGTACTTGCTACCGGGGCCGAAGTACATGCCCCAGGCCCCGCGGGCGCGCCACGAGCCCGGGTTCCGCGCGGCGCCGGAGATCCAGACGACCATGCTGCGGGGCTGCACCTCGGGGAGCGGCCGGCCCGGGTTGTGCAGCTTGAGCAGCGTGGTGTGCGTGGCGGCGTCGTAGTGGAAGATGGCCGGGGGCCGCAGGGCGCGGTGCATGATGCTGAGCGAGGGGTCGAAGCGGCGCGGGAGGACGACGCCGGCCGGCGACTTGGGGTTGCCGACGCCGTTGCCGTACGAGATGAAGCTGGCTTGGACGAGAGAGGGCTCGAGTTCCTTGTTGCGGCGGCGGCGGCGGAGGCGGCCGAGACGGCGGCGGATGCTGGGGTGGATCGCCATGGCGGTGGAGGTGTGACGATGGGTTGGTTGGTGCGGTGATAGAGGATGAGGGTGAGGAGGGGTTGGTGTTTGTTTGTTTGCTGTTTGTTGCTTGTGGATGGATGTGTGCCAGCTGGTGACAGCTGTCAGGATTGGGAGGGGCTCTCAGGGGGGCGAGGTGAAGTGAAGCCAGAGTGGTAGCAAAGGGAAGACGGAGACAACAATAGCGTGCGTGGATACAGGACATCAAGTTATCCAAGCGAACCAGTCTTCATATAACCACGCACTCCGGTTCCTCGGGCCGTGCCTCCTCCTGCTTGGTTGGCCAGGACTCATCGCCTCGTCCGACAACACCAGGTCCTCAGGGTGCACATGTGCTATGATGCCAGCGCGCCACTCCTCAAGCCTGGCAGTCATGACGCGCAGGCACTCGTCCTCGCCGCGGCGCTCCAGTTCATTGTCCACGGCGCGGAAGAACATGAAAGATCTTGATGACGACCCAGAGGTGGCTGCGGCCAGAGAGGAGGATAGGAATTCGACGTCCATGTCGGCCGCTCCGGCCCGCCGCACGAGTTCCGCGTCTTGCAGCATCCTTTCCCTAGTACGCGGATGTTTGACCCTCTCTGTCTGCGAGAGCCGAACCATGCTCATCATACTGCGCAGGGGAAAGTCCTCATCCCGCACACGGTCCAGATTCCACTCGGCGTCCCAGAGGGTCTGCATGGAGGAATAGTGTGCAGCCCGGATGCGTACTCTGACTCGCCAAGGAACTCTCGAAATTCGTCTTTGAGCACCTCAAGAATCGTGGCTTCGAGCTGGTGGGTGTCCGGATCTCCTCGGCTGATTCCGTTCTTCTGCAAGCCCTGCTCGAGAATGAACTCGCCGTGCAGTAAGCCACTGTCACTCTTTGGGTTTCTGGTCCAGGATAAGATCCACGTCTTCCCGTAGTCTGAAGCCCTTGGCAGGCTCCGTGATGGCATGGCCCCGCAGCGCATTTGAGCGACCAGCCCCTGGACACGATCACGGAGTCGACGATGCACTGCAGCTGGAAGACGTGGTGGTGAAGTATATTGGAGGCGGTTTTGGTGCCTGGTTTCTGCATGGCGAGGGAAGTTACGAAGCCAGTGAATTCTTTAGGGACGAAGGGACGGCGGTGGATGCGTCACGGCCCGTGGATGGACCAGTCCACGCGAGCCAGGTCGTGGTTTCTGCCCTTCAACGTGTTTTGCTGCACGACAATGGAAGAGGACAGGTGGACTAGGTCATATATTCAGTTAACGATGCGAGCGCGGCGCCATTTCCGTGTCCCCTCATCGGTTGTTCGCGCAACGTCAAACTCGGGATCCCAATTCTTGGTCTCGGCCAGCATTCGTTTCATCGGCTTCCTGTTCCGGCTCAGAAGCATATTTGTGTTCTCGCAAACTTGTCGGACAGGGCAGATTCATGAATGTCCTCGTCGTCGGCACCACCGAACTACTCAGTCTGGGCTGCGGATTGCCAAGCCATACCTCCCAACACCTCGAAGGCTTGAGTGAGGACGTCGATGAAATGGCGGTGAGTGTCATTGCTCCGTTTCAGTTCCGGACCAAGGCTCTGAGGCCATCTGCTGGAAGATTGCGTGAGCCTGGGTACGGGCGTCTATGACGGACTGTAAGAGGCGATAGATGACGGAAGGGACTGGCTTGATGTGCTGGGCGAATTGGAACATGGCGACCAGGCTCGAGGCCGTGACCTGGCCCTACGTGTTTATGGCGAGTTACTCATGTTTTTGACCCGGGAGCGATTCGAAGATCTTGTTGGAGGCTTGCGTCAGGCAGTACACGAGACACTTGGTGTCTTGTTTTTATTTTGCGTCCAGGTTGCGGGACGCCATGGCTGGCAAGTCTTACCAACCCCCAGACACGGCTGGTCAACAATTAACTGTTCATATGACGATAGAACAGGAATAGGAGGATGGACGAGCTGATCATGTAATCCCCCGCGAACAGGGACACGTATTTGGAGGGCTTAACTTGAAGCGAGATTCGAATGGTTGAGAGCGAGGTTATCCCAAACATAATCACGTGCTCTTCAAACTGTCACTCCAGCAGTCTTATCTACCCCGAGTACCTGGCGACACAACTTCTCTTCGTCCATATTCCCTTCGCACCTAAAAAAAGAAGCACCAGCGAGAACCGTCAGCTTCTACGGAAACAGCTTCCCAGGGCGGCAACCTCTCCCACGTGCTGAATGTAAGGCACCATGACAAATATGCAGGCCGTCAGCACACCCTCGACCCTTCCTGCGTCTTGTGCCACATGGCTAAGCCCCATCTGACACCCCAAACTACCCAGGGACATTTCAGGATTCCAATCCTCGGCTGAAGGATTTCCGTGCCGAGCGAGCCGTGAGGGCATCCGAGCATCCGACGAATCCCATGGCTAGAGTCACAGGTCGTCAGGCCGCGCTTTGCCACTTTGGAATCAATGCTAACGGCGCAATGACAGACCTTTGCGGCCGATGATGGCTTCTTTTTTTTTTCTTTTTTTTCTCTTTTTTTTTTTTTGTAGGAACGTCACTGGGTGCCCCCTTTCTGACATGCAGCTCGCGTGATACACAGGGTTCTGCGACGGTATCACCGATCTGACAGGGCTGCATCTCAGCCCCGAGGACCCTGGCCGCCTACACCGAGTATCGGCCGCTCGGCCCAATGAGCGCCTTTACCCTGTCTCGGGCACTATATCTCACGTGGAAAATCTGCGAACGGCTTGGCTGCGGGATTCTTCGCCGGGGCGGACTGCCATCCAGGCACGCTTACGTTTGAGTCCATGTGTGTGACGTGTGTGAAAGACGACCCGGTGGGTAGGGTCAGTTGACTGCGTCGCAAATGTTTAGGCAGGATTTTACCAGGAATGGCAATGTTATATCGACTGATGATGAGCTGTTTTAACCGGTGTAGATGATGGCGATGTTTGGTGAAGACTATAAAGCACGACGACCTGTGTCCGTGAAGCTTCGTTTCTTTCATTCTGTACTCAGCCTTTTGATAATCAAGTCATTTTGTCTCATATTCGCGATCTTGCCTGTCTCGCCCGCCGATATTCCCTTTGATTGTCAACATCCGTCTGTCCATTCCCTTGCCATAATGGGCTTGCTTCACCTAATCCCAACTCTCGTACTTTTCGTGGCACCGGGCATCGCCGCTTCCATCGCCCGGGAGACAAGTCCGAGCAACGGCAGCGTCTGGCCCCAGGAGATTGCCACCGAGGTCTACGGCCCGGAGTGGCCTGGGTTCGCAAACGCCACGGAGCGTTGGTCGGCTTATGAGGCGCCAACGTTCAACGAAGTCTTCATTCCTCAGACGCCACAAGATCTCTCTCTTGGTGTAAGTGCTCCACATCTTCCATCTTAAGCTAGGCCTTGGATTAATCGCCGTTGCTAGCTGAGACATCTGTCTGACACTGGACGTCAATGGCTGGCGCTCTCTGGTGGTCACGGGTATTCGCCTACGCTCAGGGTTATCCAAGATGCGGTCCTGATCAATCTTCGCAATTTTACATATTCTCGTGTCAACGGAGACAACACTCTTACTGTCGGCACTGGATCACGGTTCAGGGATATCATCACCACTGCTTACAATGCCGACCGGGAACTCAGTATGTGCATCACCCATCGCTCGTCCAGCGCCTACTGACATGGATATAGCCGTCGGAAACTGCCCCTGCGTCGGTGCACTCGGCGCCATGCTCGGCGGCGGCCTGGGTCGTCTCCAGGGCCTCCACGGCCTGACGTCCGATGCACTTCGCGAAATCAAGATGGTGCTCTGGGACGGCACTCTCGTCACGGCCTCGGACAAGGTCAACCAGGAGCTGTTCTGGGGCATGCGCGGCGCCGGCCAGAACTTTGGCATCGTCTACGAGGCCACGTTTGAGACGTTTGCCCAGAACAGCGGCGGCAACCACTACGTCGCCGATTTCCTCGTTTCGCCCGAGAACCTGACGGCTGCCATGGACGTCACGAATAGTCTGCTTGAAACGGATCCTGCGCTAGCCATTGCGACCATTTTCCAAAACGACCCTCGGACGGATACCGTAAGTTGCCCAGCCTGGTTCTGGAAGCTTCGCGTTTCGTGCCTGGTAGCTGACTTTCGTAGACTGGCATCCTGATCAACGTAGTATATGCCGGTCCAGCCGAGCAAGGGCGTGCCATTGCCTCGCTCTACGAGCCCCTCGCGCTGTCCATGCCGACCGACACTGTTGTCCCCTGGCCCCAGGTCGCCTCCACCGCTCTGCTCGGCGGCTTCGACCTCGACCAAAACTGCACCCTCAGCGGCGGCAAGATCGACCAGTACAGCGTCCTGGTCCGAGACCTGCCGTCGGCCGTGTACAGCGAAATGTTCGAGTCCTTCACCACCTTCGTCCGCAAGAACCCCCTCGCCAGCACCAGCGCCGTCCTCATCGAGAGCTTCGGCGAGGGCGCCATCAACGCCCTGCCCGCCGACTACTCCGCCTTCCCGCACCGCCACTTCTTCGCCAATGCCGTCGCCATCGCGGCCAGCTGGACGGACGACGCCGTCGAGGAGGCTGCCGATGCGTGGGCCGTGGAGTGGCGGAACCGGCTGGCGCGGCCTGAGGTCTCGGGGTACGACGAGCTGCACGTCTACCAGAACTATGCGAACGACGATGAGCCTCTGTCGGCGCTGTATGGGTTTGACGATGCTCGGCATAAGAGGCTCACGGCGCTGAAGAAGAAGTATGATCCTCGCGGTCACTTTGATGGGTATCACGCCATTCCGCGGAATTTGGCCAACTGGTCTTAACTCTGCTTTGGATGTCTGAGATTATTTGACGTTTTTGCTCATACCACGGGAGCGAAGTTGTAGATAATCTTCATCTTGTTCATTCCCTCTCATTCCATTTATTTCGCGGATTGGATAGATTTCAACAAGCAGCAATGCTAATACAGATATCATAGACATAAATTTATTTCAAATTAATCTGTTATCTAATCAGACGTTGTGTATTTGCGGTTATGGCCTCTTTTGCGCAGTTCCTGTCGGTTGGTTTGTGTGAGTCGCTTACCACATCTACCAAACACATCATACGTCAGGTCTTGGCGGCGTGTTTTAAAGGTTTCGGATCCGGCCAATACCGGCATGAGACAGATGACAAATAGCAGTGATTGGTTACGCTTTTGTGATCCTCGATTGGTGTCAGCGGATGACCGATACGGTCAGACATATTTATGTGAAAGCCAAGGCCGCAGATGTGTAATCCTTACTCAAGGAGCGCACATTCTTCAAGTGGTAGCATTGCCCTTTCAGCCGCTTCGGCTTCGGTTACTCGAGAGCAGGCTTTGGTCGACCGAACGCGACCGAAAGCGCCCCGGGCCACGCCTGCTACCGGGGTTTAGAGAGTGAGAATGGTCAGATACAAAGAGGTCGTATGATTTGTTCTTGAAAACCCTTTGTTTCCCGTTCCTTGCCAGAAATAACTGCAGGATAAGACGGCAGAAATCAAGGGGTGTTCGCAAGAAAGGTGCACATGGACTTTGAATGTGCCCATGGTACCCTTGCAACAGCTGTGGGCATTCTAGTCGCTTCCAGAAGACGGCTAACTGTGACTGAATGTGGTTTTGCACTATGCCGCTACGCACAGGTGATAGTCATGGCTACGTATGCATATTTCTTTCTTTACCACATTTCAGATTACGTATAAAATCAAATCGGATTGCAAGTAGTAGCCCTTGTTCCATGGGTATTCCATCCGTATGGCCACAAGCTGGGTGCTGAAAGCTATGGTCTTCAACGAGTCATCCTGGATCATTGGGTGCATTGTTGAAGAAGGCTGATCTGCATGCTCAAAAATTGCATTGCTGCAAATATACATTCTCCCAACTGCACCGTCCGAGTCCTGCTTTACTCTGAACTCTGTCCCGTTTTGCTCTGATGCATTTTAGTGCAACCTGGTCTTCTTCCGTTGATACGATGATCCTAGTCGCTTCGGAGGATTGCAGCGTCTTGTCAGTGGACCTGTTGAAGTGCCGGACCCAAAACATAGACGAGGAGCGGCAGCAACACGAACATGGGCGTGACAACCAAATCACTACCCACCATCACCTCATGCTGACGTAGCTGTAGCGGTGTATCACAACGCCTTACCCATGGCCCTACACGCACCTCAACAGGATCCAGCCCTCATACGAGCACTTGCATGTCGCTCGTATCCGCCGAGACGCAGCCCAACGGCCTGCCCGCGCTCGCTTGCCCCCCTCGTAATGCTGACCCACGGCTGAGATACCCCATACCCGCTCTCGTACACGGCACGGGAATTGCCGAGCTATTGCCCCGCCCCCTGCTAAGGCAGACGTGGGGTAAGCGTTTGCGCCGGACACCTGCTCCAGCACCCGGCTTCGACGCGCGATGCCGCATCCGTTTCTAGCAGAGGAGGCGGCGTCGATACGGGGTTGCATCATGGATGGGCCGGCGCGGTGGCTCTGAGGTCAATCGTCGAGGCGACGCCTGGTATGTTGTTGTCGCCTAGCTATAAGAACCGTTGAAGCCGCCGTTCTTTGGGATGGGGTTTTTTTTTTTAATCACCAGAATCAGCATCATCTCTTCAGCGGCATCATCGCACATATTCCTCTAGACATCACCACATTCGCTTTTCAGGCCTCAACTTCCATCCCACCAACACCAACGTCAGCATGATCTCCTTGATCGCCCCTCTCGCTGCTCTGGCCGGCCTGGCCGCCGCCGGCCCCATCGCCTCTCGCCAGATCGTGCCCAACTACCCCGCCTCGTCCACCTCCAAGGGCTTCCACCTCGTGGTCAACGTGACGGACCCCTCGGCCGACTTCACGCCGTCCATCAACAACTTCTACGTCAACAGCATCCACGTCGGCGCGGCCCTCAACTACGTCGGCGTGACTGCCGTGCCCGGCCGCATCTTCTACCAGAACGGCACGGCAGAAGAGATCCGCTACGCCCAGTCCACCGTCATCAGCGACGGCGCCACTCCTCCCGTGCCCTTTGGTCTGTCGCTGCGCCCCGATGAGGGCTCCGACGTCGTCTCCACCGCCCGCCTCGACGCCGGTCCCGGAACCACCGGTGTGCGCGTGTCCCGCTTCCCCGAGCCGTACCGCTTCCTCCAGCCCGAGACCTTCCTGGCCTGCAACGAGAGCCTGGCCTACTACCAGGGCGACTACTTCACCGTCATCAAGCAGGCCGACGTGACGGTCGGCGACGACGGCTCCATCGACTACAACGTGCCCGACAACTGCATCTCTGTCCGCCTGATCCCCGAGTGCACCGAGCTCAACGAGCTGCCCGAGGATGCCTACGCCAGCCACGAGTTTGCCGCCGACACCCAGTGCTACGACGATGTTTCGGCCCTCAACTGGAGCGAGTACGGCCCTTAAGCCGATACTACACAAGCGAGACACGTCACCGGGACTACGGACCAACGATCAATGGCTGTTTTCGACACACGCACGGTGACCAAAACTGGGGAAGGTGGGGAACACGAGCTGAAGTGGAGCATGGGGAGAAGATGGAGCGATCAGCGGATCATTATCATAGACTAATATTTTACTACAACTTTCAATATTTAATATAATCATCTCTGTGAACTTATTCGTGCCAATCATCAAAACAAAACGAGGCACTACCGTCATTGTGGTGCAGAATCTTGTCTGGTAGTAAGCAACTGAGTCGTTGTGTTGTGCGTTTCTAAAAGTTATAAGCATCAACAGCAATCAGGCTCAAATTATACATCTACACGGCCAGGGAAAAATATAAACCTACATGGTATTACTGATTATACAGACTTGGGATCATAAGAAGAGAGCACCAACGTGCATGGTAAGAAGCATAAATGGAAATGAAGCTGGGCAACTTCCCGCGTGAAAAAGGCCTACCCTGCATCTTGGGATGTGTCTGGTCACCAGTTTCCGATTAGCCGTTATTATCCGGCCCGGAATTCATTAGAATCTTGCACAAAATTTCACTGGCATTCCTGCTGTGGCAAGGGACATGAAACTGGCACATCTTGCATATCCCGGGTTTTTGTGCAGGCTTGGCATGGCCTTGCCGCAGTTTAGATAGCGCAAGACGCGAATGGAATTTCGCCACAGGGTAGCCCTCAAGGTTAGTGCACCGCCGAGGGTATCCGACGACATCACGTGGTCGCCACAACTCCGGGGGAAGGGGCAAAGTCCAACCCAACAGAATCCCGGCCAATCGGCACAAAGGCCGCTCGGAAATGCCGTGGCAACGTTGGTGGCTGGAGATGGAAAGTGCGGAATTAGAAGCAACCGCCAAAGCACCTTCCCTATCGGGCCAGCACTTATGCATATCCCACGACCCTTGCCTAGGCTTGCCTAGGGGACCTTTTGGGCGGGGAGGGCAGGCGCTGCGCCCATGCAGGCACAGGGGCGCGGGGCCGCATATCAGCACTGATGCGACGTCGAGATTGGCCCTCGCTGCCATTCGCCAATTCATAATCCCAAGGTTGTTCTGGAAATGCCAAGCCGCTGTCCTCCTGCCTGATCAGGCTGTGGCGTCTTCAATAGTTCCTCAGCGATAGCTCTGGCGACGTCCTTGTCGTCGCCGCCGAACCGACCGGGCCAGAACGCGCCAGGGGTTTGCTGGGGAGCTTCCACTTCGAGAGCCCAGGCGTCCAGCGCGTGTGCTCGGGGATGCGTCACTCATCCTGGATCTTGTGCCATGCGCTAAAGAGGCTTCGAATACATATATCGCCAGAGCCGCCGCCCTTGCCTTGACATCTTGCCCTGCCTCTCATCCCCTCGTGCTCTTGCATCTCATCACCCGGCCGCACTCCAAGAGCAGCACCCGCAGAGGAGACCAGAAGGAAGACGAGCTTCGCGCAAGGTCTTGCATACCTCCCCTTCACCATGCGTTACAACACCATCGCCGGCGCGGTCCTGTCCGCTGCCTCGGCCGTTGTGGCCAAGGAGCTCCCCAAGGACGATGCCCTCGCCGCTGGTACGTCCATTCCCTCTCGTCCCCTCGCGGCCCGCCATCAATTACTGACGTGAAAACCCGTAGAGCTCTACGACAATGGTGCCCTCCACGAGCGCATCATGTCCGAGAAGCTCGAGTTCTGGACAGCCGAGGCCGAGGCCGGCCTGCTGAACTCGGCCCAGTGGCCCCGCCTCAACTACACTCGCTGCATCGACGGCGTCGCCGAGGCCGTCCCCGGCAACCCCCTCCTGACCTTCCGCTGCAGGAACATCGACCTGTACGACTTCATGAACCACGCCGAGCTCGGCTCCCCCGGCTCCGACGCCCAGCTGCGTACCGGTTCCGGCTCCTGGGGCTGGGTCGACCCCGACTCGGGCCGTGAGTTCATCGCCAACGGCCAGTACGACGGCACCTCTTTCATCGAGATCCTGCCCGAGGGCCGCATCAAGGTCCTCGCCTTCCTCCCGGCTGTCGTGCCCGCCGCCGCCCGCTCCCTGTGGAAGGAGGTGCGCCGCTACCGAAACTACATGGTCATCGGCTCTGAGCTCGAGGGCCATGGCGTTCAGATCTTCGACCTCACCAAGCTGCTCGACATTGAGCTGGCTGAGGGCGACGCCCCTGTCCAGTTCGGCACTGCCGACCTGACTGGTTGGTTCAACGAGCTTCCCATTGGCAGCTCCCACAACGTCGTTGTCAACGAGGAGGCCGGCTACGGCGCCTCTGTCGGTTCTCGTCCTCGTGACCAGGACTGCCTCGGTGGTTTCATCTTCTTCGACCTCGAGGACCCCTCCAACCCTACCCGCATCGGCTGCGCCTCCGATGACGGCTACATCCACGATGTAAGCAATACCCTGCCATACGCGATTCCGTTTGTGGCATCTTACTGACTGTTTCCCCAGGCTGAGTGTCTCATCTACCGTGGTCCTGACGACCGCTACGTCGGCCGTGATATCTGCTACGCCTACAACGAGGATTCGCTCACCATCTACGATGTGACCGACAAGACCAACCCGGTTATCCTCTCCGTCACTGGCTACACCGGCGTCCAGTACACCCACCAGGGTGCCGTTCTCGACAAGCAGTGGCAGCAGTACCTAGTCATGGATGACGAGTACGACGAGGTTGGCCGCACTGGCCCCCACGTTGGCCCTGCCATCGACGGCTACCCCGTCACCTACATCTGGGACATCAGCGACCTTGAGGCTCCTAAGCAGACCGGTCTGTACCGTGGTACTGTCCGTACCGTTGACCACAACCAGTACATCAACATGTACGACGGCTACGTCTACCAGTCCAACTACGGCGCTGGCCTCCGCGTCTACGATGTCTCCTCCATCCCTGAGGATCCCACCGGTGACTCCGTCTGCGAGGTCGCCTACTTTGACATCTACCCCGAGGATGACTCCGCACCCGGCGGCGGTAACCCCGCCTTCGTCGGCACCTGGTCCTCGTACGCCGAGTTCCCCTCGGGCTTCATCTGGATCAACACCATCGAGCGCGGCGGCTACCTCGTCAAGCTCACCCGTCGTGAAGCCTGCCGTCCCAAGACCTGCAACGCTGACAACTGCCTGCGCGCCATGCGCTCCAACTCCGTTGCCGGCCGCCTCGAGGAGTCGCAGGAGTTCTGCGGTGACTTCCTTGATGGCTGGTCCGCCAACGTGACCGAGGTCCCCTCATTCGCCTCGTCGGCATGCACTGGCAACGTCATTTCTCGCGTCTCGTCTGCTTGCTCGTGCTTGCCAACCCCCACCGGCGCCACCACGTCGTCTGCCCCTGCTGCCATCACCACCGCTCCTTAAGAGTGTCTACTTGAGCAGTTTGGGAGCCGCGCGTGATGCCTTGAAAGGCTATCGTATATAGAAGCTGCATATGAATATAATTCGTGAAATATATTTATCTACGTAACTGTCCTTCCGCGTTCACCAGTTGCATTGTGCTGTGGCTTGGTTTAAAAGATGAGCTCCGAATACAAGAAAAGCCTCACACAAACAGTCCAGACCTTGGATTTGCGCAATCATATAATATTCATATTCGTGATAAATCGTCTATGGAAGGAGGAAAAAAGAGCGAAGAACTGACTGTGATTATGCTGTGACGTTCCCCACACGGAAAGATCTCAGCAGCCATAGCCCCCGTTTTTATTAAGCATAGCGATCCCATCATGCAGGGAATAAAATGCAATAAAGGTTTGATGCGCTTGAGGGCTGAGGTCATGTAGAAACACACGACTCTGTCGGCAGCACGGCAACTTCGAGTGCCCAAATTTTCCAGTTCGTCCGCTTCCCCTAAACATGTCCTCCATCAGCAAAACATTGCTTGTCAATGATCCCCCCCAGTGTGAGATTGATATGATGAGAGGAAGTACTTCGGTTGTCCTTATAGACCTCGTGCAGTTTACGGAACGACTTCTCTCATTATCCGAATTGGCCGCCACAAAATGAGTAAACATGCGAGTTTTCCAAGCAACGTGGACCTTTATCAGATGTGTGAAGTTATCACCGAGCAGCCGATGATGATGAAAGGGGCTTGAAACAATTGAACGGTCAATCACGGTCAATAACGCCCGATGGTAATTTCCTTGTACTACCACACGATTTTGGATTGCAAAGTGTCACTATCCTGGTGTCCGACAAAAATTCCGGCGTAATGGATGAAATCGTACTAGAAACAAGAGGAATGGAGGGCCTGGAAGATACAATTTGAGCATAGGCAGATGATTCGGTGTTAAGGCTTGTGAGGGGGCTCGTGATCAAGCCACAACCCTTCTGATCAAGTAAGGACAGCCAAGCCAGGCAGTGGTACCAAAGACTGGTAAGCAGTTGAGCGAGACAGAAGTTGAACCTTGACACTTTGGAAATGTCCAAGAGGAGATCAAATGAGTCAATAAAAAGATGGTGCGAAAAGAAGACGGTAATTATTCCAAATACATAAAGGTTGATCTTACACCTGATCAATCTTCTCTCGGTCGTCCCGCTTGCCCCCTCCACTTGCATTGTCAGACCCGCCCTCAAGCACTGCGTCACTGTACTCAACCTCATCCACTGGAGCCTTCTCAAAGCCATGCGAGGCTGCATCCCCTGGCACGCGCCAGACCAACCCCAACGCAAGATACGCCAAGCCACCAACTGCAAAACTCAGCTCCCAACCGAGAGAGTACATGTTCGACGCTGCTCCCGACCGTCCGGGTGTGCCGAAGCTCTCGATGAACCCCGGCAGGGGGAGAAGGAAACCAATAATGAACGCTGCGAAGGCCCGTAGATTCACGCCGTGGAAGTAGTAGTAGATGCCTTCCGAAGATGTCGTGAACAGATCTCTGATGGAGAGGTTGCCTCTGCGCAAGATGAAGTAGTCCACAATCATGATGGCCACCACTGGACCCTGGAAAATGGAATACCCATTGAGGAAATTGAGAAAGCCGGCAGCGGAAGTCACAATTCGCCAAGGCACAATGGCGAATGCAATGATCAAGCAGACGAACTGCCCACGGACGATGTTCAGATATTTCGGAAGTAGACATGTGACGTCGGCGGCGAAGGGAATGAAGTTGCATGCGATGGATGTTCCGAGCGTGGCAAATGCGAAGCTGGCCGAGGCGAAGAAGACACCTGCTCGAGACGCAGGAGTGTAGCCGTGGTCGAGCATGCCGTTGAGGAGATCGTACGGGTTCCAGTACGCTTCGCCCCACATGTTGAGAACTGAGGCCTACCAACATGGTCAATAAGAGCTGATGCGCGGAAAGGTAGGAAGAGATGGGCTTACCGCAGTGATGATGCCAAAGGCAGCACAGAGCGTCTGCCCGAGCGGCAGGGCAACGAGCTGCCCCCATACCTGTGCCCTCCTGGTCCGGGAATATCGAGCAATGTCCGGGATCGTGACCAGCAGCGCCGAGTTGGCTCCCATCACGGCGTTGAATTGTGACACGATGGCCCATGCAAAAACAGACGTTGGCGGCCGAGACGATTGTGCTTGATTATCCAAGGCGCTGGACCCAACACCGCCGTTGCGCGTGGTGGCCCAGATGACGATGCCCAAGCCGGCAAAGGGGAGGACAACGGATTTGACGGTGAAGAGGTGCTGGATGCGAGAGGTGTGCACGAACAGGAAGGGTATCGTGAAGAGAAAGGCAAGGAAGAACCCGACCATGGTCTGCGTGGTGATGTACTGGTCGGCAGGGATGTTGTTGGGGACGTTCTCCCAGCCAGAGAAGATGCATCGTAGACAAATGCTGATGAACTGGCCCTCGAAGTATAGCTGCACGCCACCCCAAATAATACCCAGGATCGAACGAAGAACCACGACAAAGTAGTGTCCGTATATACCGAAGCTAGAGCGTGAAAGTACCGGATATCCGATGTGGTATCTCGACGAAGCGAATCCATTGAGGACCATGACGGCAGCAGACAACATGTTGGCAAAGAAGACAACGAGGAGAGCATCCCGAACCGTGGCGCCAACGGTGATGAGGGCCGAGCCGATGCTCCAGGTCGAGACGTTCCACGACTCACTCCACCAGTACGCGAAGAAGCTCCAGGTCGTCCATGTTTGACGCGCAGGGGGCGAGGGGAGAAGGTCTTCGTTGATGAGCATAGACGCAGAGCTGTCTAGGATCAGAGCCTCGTGGAAGGCCTTGGGCGAGGAGAAGGCATGCTTGAACCTCTGCAGCCGGGTTCGGGGCGGGTGGTCCGTGGACGAGTCGGTTGAAGCCATCTTTGCGCCGGTATGGATGCAGCTCTTGAGACAGTCCCCTTCGGTGCAAGGGAGACAGCGTCGTCTTTTACATAGACTCTTGTCGATGTTTCAATGGCCTGATTTGACTATCGAGGCTAGAGATACAATACCAGCAACAGGCCAGGCCCCCGGCGATACCCTCCAGGGGCTTATCTCCCCACAAAGCAACTAACTTAGTCTCGATGGACCTGCCCCCATCTTGACGCCATGATACGGGACTAGCTTCACACGATGGATGAGTCGGTGGGCTACAGGTAGTGCCTTGAACCCCACCTAAGATATGGACTGGAATGCTTTGGCAGCCCATAGATCCTTGTGCGGGCATTTGTACGTGGGAGACGGGCTGCTTGGACTCAATTTCCCGACGTTCCGGTGACGCACAACTTGCCCACGTAACCTCCCCTTGCCCCCAAATGCCCACTCAAACATCACGGTGGGTGTTTGCTGTACGTCAACAGGGGAGGAAGCAAGGAGAATGTACGCGTGCACAGAGCAAGGCTGTTCGCGCAGCTTCAAGCGGCCTGAGCACCTGAGCCGACACCGTCTAAACCGTGAGCACTGTCCTAGGGGAAACCCGCCCTCGTCCCATCAGCAGAATGAAAGTAGCCTTGGCTAAAGCGTTGACGATGCAGACCAGCCTCGCAAGATCCACCGATGCCTCGTCTGCGGCAAGGACTTTGTGCGCCTGGACCTGCTCCAGCGCCACATGCGTCGGCACAACAAGGGCATGGCGTACCGCAGCTCCGGGGGCTACTCGACGCGGGGGAGGCCCAGCGCCGAGATCCCGGACGACAGCGTCCTCGGCCCGGCGTCGCCGGCTGCGTCTGCCACCGAGGCAGTGGGGCTGCGTGGGCAGGCGTCCTTCTTGGGCGACGGGGTTGGGGCTGCCGAGGCTGCCGCGGCCGGTCCGCCGCATGATCCTTCGGCGACGGTGCTGCAGCCAGACGGACCAGAGCCGATGGACCTCGGCGTTCAGACGGGGCAGGGGCGCGACGGGCAGCCGGCTGAGTACCCGCAGCCCGCGACCGAATACCTCACCTTCTTCGAAGGGTCTAACGATGTGACCGGCTTGTCGCAGGACCTGGACTGGCTGTTCGGCTCGATAAGTCCCTGGGACGTGACAGCCGGTCTCGGCGGCCTCGATGCCGACTTTCACCTCTCCGTATCGCCCGCCTCCAACGTCTCGCAGTGCTCTGCGATAACTCCAAGTCGCGAAACAGTGAGCGCATACTGGGTGCCGCGGGAGAGAATCCTGCACGCCCTCGCCATCCTACCTCCAGAGGTCCTCAACTCATCCTTCTTTGAGACGACGCACCTGGAACAGTTCATGCAGAATTACTGGCAGAGCTATAACCCGCATTTCTCGCTACTTCACAAACCTACCTTCTCGGTCCAGGATGCGCCGCCGCTGCTGCTCGTCGCGCTGTTGACGCTGGGTGCGACGCTGTCGCCTGACCCTGAGCACTATCAAGTAGCGGAGCAGATACACCAGAATCTGCGATGGCTCATATTCACGGTAAGCACGAGACTGATACAAAGAATGGGTCAACGAGTGCTGATTGAAGGGATGCAGTCGTCCAGCTTCCAGGCTCCGGCGCCCTTGTGGGTTGTGCAGGCCTTGCTCGTCGTTCAAGCATACGAGAAGATGTTCTCGACTCGGAAGCTGCACGAAATGTCACACATATTCCACTACTCGGTCATTACCGTGAGCAGAGAGCCATACATCACACTTGGTCTTGGCTAACTTCACATCTTGCGCCAGTTGATGAGGCGCGGAAGCTGCTACTCCGCCGCCGAAGACGAAGGCGACATCTCCTCGCTCGAGAAGGCGTGGCATCGCTGGGTCGAGCGCGAGCTGTCCCACCGCGCAGCCTACTTCGCCTTCATCATGGACGCGCAGCACTCCTCCATCTTCGGCCACACGGCCGCGCTGACCCTCACCGACATACACCTCCCGCTGCCCTGCGCCGACTCGCTCTGGGAAGCGTCCACGGCGCCCATCTGGAACCGCGAACGAGTCAAGGTCCAGCCCAGCCCGCTGTTCCTGCCGGCTCTGAGGGCGCTTCTGTCGCGCCATCCTATACCGCACACGTACAGCCCGTTTGCGCGCTTCGTGCTGCTGCATGGTCTGTTTGCGCTGACGAGGCATATGGTGACGAGGGATCAGACCGCGTCGTGCATCAGTACGAGAGCGGCAACTGTGCAGCCACAGAGTGATGCTGATTTGGATGACAATGGCACATCGCCCACTCCGGAGCATGACAACTGGAAGGCTCGGTTGGACCGGGCCATTGATACATGGTCCTTCAGTCTACTCAGCCAGACGCCATCACTCTGTCTCGAAGCGGCTCGACCGCTCCAGAGAATCGCTCATGTGAGCATCCACGTGTCGCTCGTGGACATCCACATCCTCGCCGGAGCACCCAACCTATCCACCGGCGTTCGCGCAGGCCGCGACAGCATACAGCTATCGCGCGCATACAAGCGCATCCTAGCATGGGCGCACAGCCGCAATGCCAAACGCGCCCTGAGCCATTGCTTGCTGCTCATACAGGAGACCATGTTCACGCGGGCCCGATACGTCGCCGCCAAGGACAGCATCATCCTCAGACCGTGGGTGCTGTACAACATGACGCTGGTGCTGTGGGCGTACGGAGCAATCACGTCCGGCGAGGACAGCCGGGCGTCAACCAGGTGGACGGCCGAGGAGTATCTGGCGCACATGCTCAACGCACTGATGGGAGATGATGACGCCGCACAGCTGCAAGGGGCCAACAACATGGCTGGCTTGATCGAGGCAGTGCAAGCTGCGTTGGAAGGCTGCAGATGGGAGTTGCTGGAGGAAGCTAGAGAGACACTTGGTCGTATTTCCACACAACGATCAATTTCGCTGCCTGAACGTCCAAACCTTGGAGCGCCCAGGCACGACTCAGCTTGATATTTAGGTCTTGTGTGTGTATATTTGATGTATGTTATCTGTCTTATCACCCCGCAAACTCGAACTTGGTTGTGCCCTTGGTTCCCTTTGCATGGTACCGGAACATGTGGCCACCCTGATCATCCGCCTTGGCCGTCGGCTTCCGATCCTTGCCCGTTGCGATAAACAGGATATCCAAGTCCTTCCCTCCCCAGGTCGTGCAAGCCATGTTCCTCGCGGGGAAGACAATATCCTTGAGATGTCTGCCCTCTGACGAGAACACCATGACACGGTTCGAGTCGAAGACAGCAATCCACAAGTTTCCCTCGGTGCTGTCATCTCTCCGTTAGCTTTGGCAGGTTGGATGTGCTTTGGGTGATCGACTTACTCCACGACCATGCCATCAGGCTCGCCGAAGCTGTCGCGCCTGTCGATGAAGAGCTTCTTGTTGGAGATTGCACCGGTTTCCACGTCGAAGTCGTAGCTGAAGACCTGCATGGAAACAGAGTCGTTCACGTACACTGTCAAACATTGATTCAGCCTTACCGTCTACCAAACATGAATGCATGGGACTTACTGGTCGTGTTATCAGGGCTCCATGCCAGCCCATTGCCGCAAACAAAACCATTATCCATTTCTGACAACGTCCCATCCGGGTCATACCGCCACAGCCGACCAATCGGCTTTCCATGGCTCTCAGGCAGCTTATTGGGCCCATAGCTCATGGCCTTGAGATCAATCTCGGCTAGCCAGAATCTCCCCTTGGCATCCACAGCGCCATCGTTGAATCGCAGCTTTGCACGATCTTCCGTCGGAATAATCTCCTTGACCACGTCTAGCCGTCCCGTCTCCTCATCAAGAAACGCAACGCCCTGATAGTACGCACAGATATAGCTACCGGGTTTGTCCTTACGGAAGAACTGCACCGTCACACTGTCTGAGAGATGTAGTATCCTTGCGCGGCCGATGGCGTCGCCCGTGACGGGGTCGACCTTGAGGATGTGAAGCTCGGGAGGGTTGGCGAGGCAGTCGACCCAATGGAGGGTAGAGTCGCTGGCACGGTAGATGGGACCCTCTCCCAGGGTCATGGGCGGGTCGCACTTGTACCATGCGTCGCCGCCTTTGATTGATTCCAGACCAGCCATATTGAGTTTGGCGGGTTGATGAACGGTTGGAGTGATAGCAAAACGATAGTATGTCGACGAGAACAGTTTAAATGTTGCTGGTGATAGCAGCCCCTGTCCAACTCAACTACAACTGTAGAGCCTACTACTCTAGAGCTGTGTCCTCCTAATTCCAAGTATAGTTATTCGACGCAGAAAAGTAGTCTCATTACTGGTCATTGATATCAATGATAAAGCTAATTCATCATATAGCCACTTACTAGTACACCCCGCCGCTATCCGGAGCATCGGGCATCCAACGCGGGCATTGTTTGTCCCACAAGCCCGCGTAGTCAACCCACAGAAGCAGCCCACGCAACCCACGCAGCCCCCACCAAGGTCACTGGTGCCCGCGAAGACACCGCATGACTATCAAAGCAGGCAAGGAGGATCCCTGCTCACTTTCGGAGGCAACATCGCCCCTATCTCGAATGAGACATCGAGCTCAAATAAGAGATTCCAGGTAGTTGTGATGTTGCCCATCCCTTCCACTAGTTAGTCAACGAGTTGCACATCCGTCCGACCGGGCTCGTCAAGATGTCTACCGAGACGACCTTTCCTCAGCCTCCCTACCCTCTCCATGACTCCATCAAGGATCTGGTGGATCCCGAATATGCAGCCTTCTACAACGAATACCTTCTCAATGCTCCGCAGGTGCACTACCAGCCAGTTGCCGCTTCTCGTGTAGGCGGGCGTATCATTCCCGTAAGTTCATTCTTCGATACTGCGATTCATGGCCTAACTTTCTTGTCTAGGGAGGAACAGATCCTGTACCAGTTGGGAAAACGGCTGATTTTCATGTCTCCCGAAAAGAGTCCACTGGTCCAGATGTTCTCGTTAGAGCCTTCGTACCTCCCGGCGAACCCCCCGCATCGGGCTGGCCTATTTTCTTGTGGTACCACGGTGGCGGCTGGGTATTAGGCAATATCGACTCGGAGAACAGCCTCTGCACCAACATCTGCACGCGAGCAAACTGCGTAGTGATAACGACCGACTACCGCCTAGCCCCAGAAAACCCCTTCCCCGCCGCCGTCCACGACGCTTGGGAGGCGGTGTTATGGGTCGTGACGGGCGCCGCGGAGGCTCAGATCGATAGTAAGCTGGATCTAGCCAAGCTGAGCGTGGGCGGATCTAGTGCTGGAGGTAACTTGGCTGCCATCATGACGCAGAAGGCTCTTGGCCACAAAGCATTCGATGGCCAGCCTGGCTTCTGCTATCAACTGCTCGTTGTCCCTGTCACAGACAACACAGCAACCGTCGAGTCCAGCGAAACATACAAATCAAACGAGTACACCGCAGCTCTTCCCGTAGAAAAGATGCTTTGGTATCGTCGACACTATTTGCCCAGCGAGGCGGATTGGAAGTCTCCAGAGGCGTCTCCGCTATTGGCTTCTCCCGAAGTTTTCGCCAAGTTGCCACCTGCTTCCGTTATTGTTGCTGGTTTGGATGTGTTGAGATGGGAGGGTGAAGAGTATGCCCGGCGGATGAACAAGGCTGGTGCCAAGGCCGAGGTGCACGTGGTGGAGGGAGTGCCTCACCCTTTCATTGTGATGGATGCGGTGTTGCAGAAGGGCAGGGATGGGGTAAAGCTGGTGTGTGACAAGATTGCCGAGGCTTTGAAATAGAATATAAAGATGAATGATAACTTCGACTTGTAGAGTCCATTACTGTCTGCAAGAAGACGACTCCAATCTCTTCATTAGTGAGTTTGATTCCGCGTTATGTGTTATTCTCACCTGGCCTTCTTGAACATTGAAGCTTGTCGGAGTATGAAGCCGCCAAGAAAGAAGCAACGCATATTGTATTCTTGCGTACTCGCCCAGCTTTTGCAATCACAGCAATTGTTACTAGTCACGCTCTCAACGCCAGGAATGTTCTTAGTCTTATCAATCTACTATCTTAAGTGAATCCGTCTTTTACAAGATTGCAGTGCACTCAATTTCTACATCGGTGTTCAATGGCAATGTCTTGACCGCAACGCACCTACGGGCAAAACATTGTTAGTACTGTGCATAATGTGGTTCATGTAAGGCGATAAGGTGTTACTTACGTGCGGCATGGCTTGATGTCTCCCCAGTACGTCGTATAAACCTCGTTCATCTTGGCAAAGTCATCCATGTTGGCCAAGAAGACATTGACCTTCACCACCTTGTCGATGCTCGACCCGGCGGCCTCGAGAATGGCGCTCAAGTTCTTGATGCATTGATGCTTGAAATCGTGTCAGCAAACCATGCTCCTGTAGCTTCTACACGTCCGTAAGTGGGGGTCACATACTGTGTGCGCCTGGATATCGCCCTCTATCAGTTTGCCCGTCTCCGCGTCCATGGGCACAGCGCCCGAGCAGTACACGAAGCCCCCGGCGACGATGGCCTGGCTGTAGATACCAGGCAGCGGCTTAGGAGCCTTGGAGGTAAGCACCGGGGTCTTGGTGGCCATGTTAACGATGTATCCACGACTGATTAGGATTTAATCTTGGAAGAAAAGGCTTGATTGGATGATGGAAAGTGTCAGAAAGAGCAGCCAAACTACTGTGGGCAAATTTATAAACCCTCTGTTACTCATCCATGGTACATACGGGCGGTCGAATCGGCGCGGCGTAATGGATTCGTTGGAACTAGACAAGTGGATTCGCGGGCAATTATCACAGCTGCCCGCGCAAGTGGGCATCTAATCGGCGTAATGCGTGGGCATGGCGGGTCAAGTATTTCTTAATCGTGGGATCACATCTGAATGACCCATAACCTCGATTCAACAAGTTTGAACCCAACACGATACATAGGCGAATATCTTAAGACCGGCTGCGGGGCTGCGCACGCAGCTTTAGCAAAAGCTTGGGCACGGATTAGTGCTGTCTGGTTTCCGGCTCATTTCAATTTTTGTGTCTGGTTCTCTGTTTTGCAGGTCCTTCATTGGATTCATTCGCGGTCGTCCTCGTGATGACATGAAGTGTAATGTGCTGGCGAGCCGTCTACCCAAAGACTCCTTCTCGCCCGAGTGGTTGTCAAGCTCGAAACCGGCTCTATTAGTTCCACGTTCTTTCTTACCCCCCATAGATGCAGTGAATGCTTGATTTGTCTGAAAGATATCGAAGTGAGCATATCGATTTCGGGACATGAAGTTGACAGTCTGGCCCTAAAAGTCGATGACGAACTTCGATTAAATCTGGTATTTGCCTGAGAGGACAAATGGGTAAGCAGTCTTCTACTTCATCTTCGAGCAGTCTCATACTGAAAGATAGTGCATGCAAGTTTGAGCATCGGATGTGCCAAGTAGATGATGAAGGAAAAGGACACCCTTGGCATAAGTGTTTGAAGCACTTGGCAGATGGTAATTCATATTAATTGTTTGCTCGACATGGAGCAGAAAAGGGGGGCTGGCGCAACGGTAGCGCGTCAGATTCCAGATTGGAATCTCCTGAAGGTTACCGGTTCAAATCCGGTGTCCCTCATCAAATCCACTTTCAAAGCTGGCATACGGAACATTCGCGTTCGTTCATTTTTGCGATTTCTTCTTCCTCTTCAACCTGCTTTACAATGCCTGTTTCGGCTTGAGATTTTCTCGACAATATATATATATATTTTTTTGTTTTTTTTTTCTTTGAATGATTGATCTACAGTTTTGCCCCCTCTTTTTATAATTCTTTCTTAACCCACGGTCTCTCGTCAGTCTTCCCCGACTTCTCTGCTGTTTTCAAAAAAATTTAAAAAATTTTTTTTTTTTACAACTTGCACAGCCTTACTATTATGTTGGTCTGGATCAGCTACACTTTGCATGGTGTGTTGCACAGCTGAGGTTGTCAGAAGATGAAGGCCCGAGGCTCATTCGCCATATTGCCGAAGTTGGTCGACGTCCAGATGATTTTGTAGTGACGTTCCTAGATGATGTCGAAAGCAGGCAAGCTAAACGTCGTCAGAGATTGGGCTAATTAGAGCCACGCCTGCTTCGGCTTCTTTGTTTTGCCTGCCTCTCTTTCTTTTCCCGTTCATTCAAGGCTTCCCTCAAACCGCCTCGCAGGCCGCCTACATCTGCTGGTTACATGGCTGCTTGAGAGACCAGCTGCAGGGGGTTTCAGCTGCGCCCCTGCTGTGGCTTCGCAGCTTAGCGAGGCATTTCCCAGGGCTGACACAGTTGCCGATCGCCGTCCTGACCTGCAAGGCCAAACTCTCACGACCAAAACACCATTCGGGCCCGAAATGGAACGCATGCGCTGTTCATAATCATTTGAGTCACTGGACGATGGAGCAGCAAGCACCAGCTTATGACTATGTCCCGCTTTCAGGGCCTCGGATGGTTCGAATTCTGGTGCTCGAACCAGCGCGCAGCAAGACTATGCCAATCCGTTGTTCGTTCCTTGAAGGATGCCTCGACGATGCCGACTCGCTCAACTTCGAAGCCCTTTCCTACACCTGGGGAATGCCAAAAGGCACAAACCCGATTTTTTGTGATGGACGGATAGTTTTGATCACTCCCAACTGTGAACAGGCTCTTCTGCATCTACGCAGGTCCTCTAAGCCACGTCGCATCTGGGTTGACGCCATTTGTATAAATCAGCAGTCAGTTCAAGAAAAGAACATACAGGTTCCCTTGATGGGTGACATCTACCATGGAGCTACGCGCGCCATCCTCTGGCTTGGCCCGGGCGGCGATCCAGACCTAGCCAAAGTTCTACGGCATGCGGCACGTTATGGCCATGCCTACAATTGTGCATCTGATTTATGGAAACGATTGCGGAAACGCAAAGGAGGCGAGAACTTGCAGAGCTCATGGCGCTTTTCTATTTTGTGTATGAATGCCTACCCAATGTTGGCACATGAATACGAGACTTATCAGGTGACAAAGCGACCCAAGAAAGCGAACGAATAGCCGAGCTCTGTTCACGTGAATGGTTCAGCCGCATCTGGACGATTCAAGAGTTCTTGCTCGCTAAATCAGCTGTCTTCATGCTGGGCGAGCAGGAATGCCCTGCTTTGCCTCTTTACATCTACTACCACCTGGGGCAGAATCTCGTCAAGCGCGCGGATCTCGAGCATTTTCGCGCCAGAAACGCACTGAGCCAAAACACGATGGACCTTGATACTGTGTCTGGCTTTCGAAACTTCATGAATGTTGTTGTACAGCTTGTGGCACAGAACAATGTTTCAGATCCACGCGACAAAATATTTGGTATGCAAGCGTTTCTCAGGAACAGACTTCCCGGGCTTGATATACCAACCGTGGACTACGAACGTTCGTTGCAGCAAGTGTATGAGGAGTTCACGAGATTCTTGATATATACATCGGCGAGCCTCTGGCCGTTGGAGGTCAGTGGGACTCCCAAGCCCAGGTCAACCGACTTGCCTTCCTGGGTGCTTGACCTAAGAGATTTTGACCTGATTGGGCCTGATTGGACCTGGAACTGGACGTCCAGGAGCCACAGAAGTGCTAATAACAACAACTACGACATGCCTGCGGAATCAAAACTGGGGAAACTGCCTATATGGGCCAAGATGATAGCAAAAGTGGCGCGGAAATCTTCGAAAATGCCCTCTTGGGACAGTAAATCTACACAAATGACAGCAGAGGCGATGGACAAGGCTCGAATGGCTTGTCTCTCCGCGTGGGCTGCATTTGCTTTGGATCTTGACATGCATGAGGACCACGCGGACTCAGCGTATCGATTTCACTCAGCAAGGGAAAGAGGACCATTCGGTCGTTGGCATGCTTCAAACTGCCACTGGAGTGATTCGAATGGGGGGTTTTGCGAAGAACCTTACACCAGAGCGCTGCAGTGTTTTACCCAGGAGCTTGATTATCTGAGGCTGCGGCATACACCTGATGACGACACGAGTATTCTCGGCGAGACTCCTTACCCTTCTTCCGGGCGGAGTAGGGATGACAAAGAGGCGCTGAAACAGCTGGAGGACAAAAAAAAGACGTCTTTGAAAGCCTCGAGTGTGTTTGATGATGAGCCGCGCATGCATGACATGTGCACGCTGTTCTTGACGAGCTCAGGCCACCTTGCCGAGACTCCTGGGGATGTGCAGGTGGGAGACGGCGTCTTTATTGTGGAGGGTGTCCAGCATGCGCTGGTGCTGAGGCATAGCAGTAGCAACGAGTACATCCTCGTGGGCAAAGCCCGCATTCACGAAATACATTATCCGGACAAGACGAGACCAGACGATATATCTGACGATCCGGGTGCGGGGACTGTTGTTCTGGTTTGAGATTTTTTTCTGTGGAAGGACGAAAACTTGGTCCTGTTGGACATAAACATTGCGAAGCATGTTACGTTTGCATGCAGAGAATGAAGAGCATCATCTTCCGTTTCCAGCCATCGCATGTTGTTTTCGAGATTAGCCGATAGCTTTCGTCGTATAGGTAGTTATAATAGGATTTCTCAGTACCGTAATAAGGTGATCTCGTATTCATACGGCGAGCCACGACACCTAGACAGTGGGGAAACGGTTAAGCGGCAGTTACTGGACCTTGGCACATCGTATTGATGCCGGAGACATTGGATCCATCACGCACGAGCCAGATGATCCAGCGGCATGACTGTTGATCAACGGGAGGGGAGGCTTGGTTTACGGTTTTCAGTGTCTTGGGCCTCTAAACAAATTGAATTTAAATTCGGCAGATGCGATTATGGAGTGACGTCAATCCCCACAAGGCAGACCATTGTAAAGAGTCGAGGAGAACCACCTTGAGGCTCTTCTTGACGAAACTACTCTGTCCGCTACCACGACGACAATACAACCACCTCCACCCACTGTTCCAAGCACAAAACAACAAGACGTCAAGATGGTTTCCTTCCGAACTATTGCGCTTTGGGCTACGTCGGCTCTTGCTGCAGCCTTAAGCGAGCGGCAGATCGATATTCCCGACGACTGGACTTGGTCAGTCGAGAACTGGCACGCTGGCTGTCAGCGTACGTGCTACTACAACTTCAACGTCACAATCCCGTCGATTGGGGGCCAGGTACTCGGTGCCAAGGCCTACTGCAGCGGTGCAGAGTTGGATGACCGATTTGTCCACTGCCAGATACTTGAGGGCGCCAACAACCCCGTGGCCGCCAAGCTGCTCGCGAGACCTGAGGGCGGCAACGGAGGTGTACCTCAGCAGTTTGCCGTGAGCTTCCAGAAGTCTTCTTATGAGGGCAGGTGAGTCGAATTTTCCCTCACGCCTCGGGTTCTGTTGGGGTAGTTCCACTGACGAAATTTGTAGCCCTGCATACAACTTCACCGCCTACAACTCGACCACCTACAACGCCTTCGTGGCCCCCCTCATGAACTTCGATATAAAGCCTACGGAAGTTTTCGGCACTCTGTGAAGGACTCAAATGACCTGTTATGAATGTAAAAATGTATTGCATGTACTATAACGCGCATGGGGCGATAGAGACCGCATCAATGTGTAACGCATTATCGTCTGTTGAAGAAAAATTATGGGAATGTCTGAAGTATTTGTGTGTTCAGTGAGGATCTTCAAATTAGCCTTTGAGGTTCGCTTGGCAGATGTAAGCAGTGAATGAAATGGCTACGAGCAGAATACTTCTCATGAGTTTTAGGCATCATGTTCAGATAGCGACAGGATTCAGCGCATAGGACAGTAGAGAGTGGCTCAGCAGACTGGCAATTTATACTCTGCAGGCTCTGTAGTGCATTAAGCGATCGTTAATGGTTACACAAAAAATGCTCGAGCATTCCGTTGGATAGCCCAGTGCTCATGATGTGAGCAGTAACCTTGCAATACATGGGCAGTACGTTCTTGCTCTATTTTCAACTCACTGGGAGCCTAGCGAATATCACCAGAAACTGTGCGAGCCTTCACACATTGATTGATTAGTGTAGTCAGTACAATAACCCTGTTTTCAATTACAGCTCCCTATCTATAGCATCTTTCGAAGCGATCCGCGAGTCGCGACCTCGTACGGGATCCTCCTCGTCATGCTCGCCCATCAACGTCGTGACGTCGTACTCTGACTTGTTTGGCCCTGCCAATATCTCGAGCCGACTATCTAGCGATTCTAGCTCTGTATTCATCATCCTACTTGCAGACTTGGTAACGTGAGTACCCCCACCAAAGTGCTCGGATGTCATCTTTGGCGTCGAAAAGCGTTCCGCTCGCCCGGAGAGAGAGTCACTTCTTGTTCCTCGACGGGTGCTTTTGACGAAAGCCCTGAACCGCTCGGGCAGTGGTGCAAGATAGGTTCTTCGAAGCTGTCGGGCAAGGTGCAGCATGGCGGGTAGACAAACTCCCAAGAGCATGATGGGTGCCTCGGCAATAAGCCAGTACAACGTGTTGACGTATCCATCTGCTCATGTTACTATGTGCTCCATTTGAAGGAGTACAGTCCGGAACTTACATGTCGAATCTCGCATCTCTTCAGGAGTCGCCAGAGAAACCGTGATTACTCGCCCAATGGAAACAATAATCGCGCTTCGACGGTTAGCATCGTCTTCCACAACACATCCAAGAAGCACTCACATGTATCCCAGCGCAAAGACTATTGTAATTGCAGTCTTTTTCCTTGAATTTATCTGCAAAGACCAAATCTTCGGCAACGGCAGCAACAAAATACACAAGTCAAGGAAGACGCTCGACACGGCGTTCCCAATCCACACAGCCGCGCCCGGGATACAATGATCCACGACGCCCTCGTTTACGGCGCCCGGAAAGCACGTAAACATGTGCGAGAGACATAGGGACATCAGCCAAGCTGTGTTCAAGCCGTGGATGACGTAAATGGCGGCGTTGAACCACAACGGGTTCGTAAAGTGCGGAAACGCGCGACTCAAGATGAAGAGGGCTGAGGCGCGTGTGAAGAAGAGCGCGGCCGAGTAGAGGATGTAGTTGGCGAAGATGAGGATTTGCATGATGTTGAGGGAAGATTGCGGCAGGGTGACGGCGTGGAAGCCCATGCCCAGTTGGAGCATGTAGAAGACGAGGCCGTGACGGGCGAGGATTAGAGGCTACACGTCCTTCATCTAAGCTTCAATTTCCAGAAGAACAAAGTCATTGCGTGAACTGACCATGGCGGCAAAAGCCATCCAGTCGTCCCACCAGAACCGCCCATGCTGCCCAGCCTCGGTTGCCGGCAGGGTGCGAGACCAGAACCTGCCCACAATCGCCAGCACCGTCACTACCGTCATGACAATCGTAAAGCCCAGTATCCCATAGCCTTGGTTCTCCTCTTCGAAGCCCGGTGGCCAGGTATCGGGGTCTCGGGTTGGTGACGCAGACATGGCGATGTCGTGGTCGAACGGAAGCAGGGGTGCGGAAAGACATGGGAAGGGGGGGAGATGAAAGATCGAAATTATTGCCAGGGCGGCGCGGGCACAAAAGTCACAATAACGCGCGGCACGAATTGCAAGGATGGAATGTAACCTGTCTTGATCCAGGAAGGGAAGATGGATGGTGGGGGTTGGCAAGGGGGGATCTATGGGCAAATGCGCGACATCCGGGCTGACTGGTTATTTAAGGAATCGATTGTCTTTGTCCCGGTGGTATGGGTCTTAAAGGATTCAAATTTTGCTGTATCAAGACTATCACTTTTGCCTTTGATCGTGCAACATCCCTCCTTCTCAGCTTCTTACCTGACTTCGTCCTGCTAATTGAACGACGTTTGGCAACATCGACTTGGTTAGCTGTTACAATGTACGTCTTTCAGATCTACGTGGTGTCCTGTGTAATATACTTTCACTATCCACCTGCCGAAACTATACCACAATCTGTCGACGCTTGACCGGGATGTTCATCCTTAAATGCAACATCTGATGCCAACCATCATTGATCTAGGATCTCTTTTCCGGCCCGTCCCGTCACACTGCGTTCGCTTTTGGCAGCTCGGCCTGATGGGGGAACTTATACAAGGCTGACATGCAAGTCAATTACCACTTTGCAAAGCCGAAGCGGTAATGATTTTCGAGCGATAGCCGTCGTCTTCCATGCATGTAGAGTGATACTCCTTACCGACCTCGTTACACAAACAAGTTGCCTATTCAAGCATTATTAACAAGCATAGCCTAGCATTCATTGCGGACAATTTAGACTATGGCATTCTCGGTTCGAGGCAGCTTGGTCGTGCAGTCTGTACATTTGGGCCTGATGGGAGAAGGATGTTTTCCTTCCAAAGCGTACAACAAGACAAATATATAGCCAGTCGACAATTGTTGGTCATTATTTGGATTCTCGATAGTGGCTTCAGCTTCGGCGGCACAAATATCGAAGAACACAATGCTGTCGTACCTTAAAATTTCGGAGGCACAAACATAGCAATTGATTACAAAGTGGCCTCGCTTTTGTCACCCACACCTTTGAACCGAACCTCTAATGCACGACTCTCCGAGAGGTCCGTCTACGCGCTCAAGAAGGCAAAACCACTTAGCAGTACTTATACACCAATCGCCTCAGTGACATCTGACCGCTGCCCTGGTTGGGCGCATATCGCACTGCGGAACTCAGCTAGTCTTTGGCCCGCATGACGTTGAGGGGCCGTTGACGGTTTTTGATCAGAGGGTCAGCGAGAAGACGTAGGATTTATGTGAATCATGCGGGAATTACTCTGTGAGGGCTTGCTGTAGCCGTATCGCCTCGGTCGGTGTTGGATATAGGCGAGTCGAGGTTGCTAGAATGGGCTTCCGATGGGATGCTCAAACAGCTGGTGAGCGCAAGGGATGTCCACAACGAGTGCACTCAGACAATATCCCTGTATAAAACCATGAAATTTAAGTTATTGATGGGTTTACAAACTCGCTGTTCATAAAATAAGCTGCTTGCTACGATTGTTGCTGTTTTGGTTGCTACCACATTTCAGGTCGCACATCTACTTCAGAATTCCGTTAACACAACCACATTCAGATATAATCCTCGTTGTCTCTGGATTTACCACATACGACCATAGGTACAAGAGAACACGAGATCCCGTCCGCTCTCTCAAAGTTAAGCTTGTAACCGGCAGATTAGTAGCTGGGTTGGTGACAACCAGCGAACACCGGCTGTTGTATGTNACACGGGATCCCGTCCGCTCTCCCCTAGTTAACCTTGTAACCGGCAGATTAGTAGCTGGGTTGGTGACAACCAGCGAACACCGGCTGTTGTATGTTTTGTTTTTGCCTATGCGGTAAAATATACGTACTTTCTTCTCAAACAGTAAAAGATAATGTAACTCGAATAGTGCTTGAGGAGGAATAATGGAGCAGCTGGCCTAGATTTTGGAGGTTTTTACAGGTTGATAGGAAAGGGGCCTGGCGTGTCAATGAGCAGCAAAGTGAGGACCGCCGGATAAGCTCATACCTTTTTTCAAGCGTTAAAAAAGTGTCTTTGTCTTCCCGAAACCCCAGACCTGGATAGTGTCAAATATTCTCCAGAGAATTCTCGTTGTGATGTCAGAATTAATACATTCACCACGAGTCTTGCGCTCCATAAGTTCACTGGGTAACTCCACTGCCGTTCCACCCTAGAAGGTGATTTCCAGGATGGATATCTAAGCTGGATGTTGATTATTTTGCCCTGGAGCCAGCTTGCTAGGTTCGCGAGGTCAGTATGAAGGAATGGCATTGCAGTGTTTCAACTGTCCTGCACCACAGACGATTGGATACTTGGTATGTACGACTTCCTCTGCATCAAAAACAATGCGTCCTTACAACGTTAAAATCAACTATCAGGGCCAAGTGTGAGGTACTGATTTGTTCTGTGGTCTTCTAAGCACTTGAATCCAGTAATTGAATACCTGAGTACCCAAACAGGTATGAAACAGCGTGCATCATCACCAGCGGAGTACTAGCGAGCGTCGACTGGTGCCTGCGGTAAATGATGCGCCTCAAGTATTCACAGAGGAAGACGGCACCTCTTCATCCAAACCCAGGACGCTGGACGCGGACCAGGGCCGGTAAGCCGTCCCCATCCACCAGGCCAGGTACTGGATTGCCCGGATGATCCTGTATACGTCTCGAGTGTTCGACGTGGTTCCGATTGAATTTTTCGCCCATGGTGTCTAAGAAGAGAGGAAATGTTAGATTAACCAAAGTGACACTCTGTATCATTTGATTAAGACAGCGTGCTGTCTTCTTCCCGTCCCGCGCTGTCGCAACGAAGTACCAGTGCTCTCCCTGCACGACCAAGCCCGGAAGAAGCGGCAAGCCTTGAAGCGTCGAGCCCATACTGGCGACGGCCTCGCCCAGAAAAGCCTATTGAAAAGCGTGCCAAATTCCCATGTTGAGCTGCGCATCGTTAACACTGCCGCAGAGGCGCTTAGCCTTACGTGCTGGCGAAATTGACAAGCAGGTCCTTGATGGGAGCATAGCTTCGGCGCAAGGCAGCGCACAGCACCCGATGATGTACTTCTACATCCCAGCTGTCATCGTTGAATTGCTCCAGAATTTACAACTGCGAGCACTGAACAACCCGATGCACGTCTCGATACTCCGAAACTGGCCCATGTCGTGTTTGGCTGCTGCCGGAGTCGAGAAGCTGTGATCCAGGATGTCGCGCATGAACAGGATCGAGAGCTGGTCACAATGGCTTCCGGTGATATCGCCTTGGCCGTTTGCGAAATCATCCATCGCTGTAATAATGGATAGGAGCTCGCGCGCCTGCTGCGACGCGGTCGATCAAGACAATGCTAAAAATTTTGGAAGGGAGGAGTTAGTTTGACGCATGAAGACAAGATTCGACTGTGGAGGTTGCAGAATCATAGTTTTTCTTGGTTTTCTTTTTTTGTGAAGTCAATTGCGATATAATCCAGACATTGCGGCCAATTACTACCTGAATAGTTAAAAAGAGAAAAATGAAATAAGAAAAAGAAAGAGGAAAAAGAAAGAGTAAAGAAGAAGCCAGCACCGCCATCCTTCAAAGCCCGCGACAATATTTGCAGAGCCTTTAGTATGCTTTCCATTCCTCCTTCCGCATGTAGTGGGCCAGCAGTGGGCTTATTGAGGCTTCCGGTATGATGATATGGAGGAGATGTACAACCTTCCATAACCCTCCGAGATAAGCGTGAGGCCGTATGCCTTCCTCTCGTTAGCTAAAGATCAAACCCTCAGCAGCCCTGGTGGCCAGGGAAACACGACTTCTTCGCGCCCACATCCAGAGAAGAAGCACATGCCCGGCATCCACCTGCCCACACGGAGTTGCGGCTTGGCGCTGCTACGCCCGTGTTCCTTTTTGACCTCGAGAGAGACGTGGTGGTCGACATCGTTAGCGTCGTGTTCCTCCGAGCCAGGATCGGCCGGCCACATCGATGTGAAGGCAAAAGCCGGAGACGGGCTATCGTCTGGCAACACGAAGACAGCGCTATACGACTTCCGTACCCCCAACTTGTCACGGAGGCTACCCAGAATCAGCTTTCGGCGGGCCGAAATCGCCGCCACTACATCGACAGCCATGTTGTGGAGATGCCATTCTGTAAAGGTAGGGTCCTTGCCCCTGACAGCGGCGTCTTTGTCAAGGTACCACCCGATCAGACCAGCGAGATGACTGTGTTGCAAATCGTCTAGGTGCTCGGCGAGCTTCTGCAGGCGTTTCCGGTCATACAGATCCAATTGGCCTGCCGCTTCCTCGACCCACGGCAACTCGTCCGTAAAGCGTCTAGTATCGATGGTGCGGCCCAGCTCCCACAGGTGACCCTTTGCTACGATGCCGCCCGCTGTCAACACCACATCTCTCAGCCGGCAGCCTTTGTTATATGACAATCGCGCCCCGTAGTGTTCAGGCGCCTTAAGTCCCCGGTACATCAATTTTTCGAGGCATTCCGAGGGCGTCAGCTTGGCTACCGATATATTCTTGCTGTTGTCAAGGATCTCGCCATTGAGCAGGCACATTGCCAGCACCGACAGACTGAGGCTCTGATCATTCCGGCTGAGTTCTCCGCTGTTCAACCGCACTGGGTATTGACAGCAGTTTGCCACTATAGCAAGCCGGTCCCAAGGCTTCGACAGCCCGCGCGCCTCGATATCAGCGACCACTCTTGGGGTCATGGAGCTCGAATCTTCTATCGAAAGCTTATATCTCCCAGCCGCTAGTAGCACGTCCTTGACCTGCTCCAATTCTTCCGGCAACAACTCGTCTGGCTCCGTCAGTTCCTTCAGCGCTAAACAGAGCCGCGTCACCTGCTTGGAGAACTTGACGGACTTTATGCACAGCTCACCTGGTATATCACCGAATACTTCCAACTGCTGCTTCCGGGGCTCCAGGGACTCATCGTGGCGAATCAACAAATCCATTCTTTTTCCGCCGCGGTAGTTCTCCTGGAACGTCCATGCACGCCGCCACCAGCTGTCCTGCGTCATCTCAATGAGCAGCCCCAGTGCCGTCTTTGCCACGTCAATATCCGGTGTAGGAATCCAAAATTCTTCTTTATCGCCGTATACGAGGTCCCCCTCAAGGATTAGCGTAAGGAGGTGCAGCTCCAATTCGTCTTTTAGCGGCCGGCCCAACAGTGCTACGGGATGGTCGCTGTACTGATAGACAAGGTCCATGGCTTGTAGGGCGTCGCGTTTCTCGTCGCATTGGGAGTGGCTGACGCAATCGTCGACGTCGCATGTGTCTTGACGGATACAGTGGGCATCAATCCACAGCAGGCCGATGCGGTTGTGGTACATGTAGCGGAGGGCACGGTCAAGGACACATGCCCGAACGGGTGAGAGTTTGGGGTTCTCGTTGTCCCAGCCTTCAACGACGTGATGCCCAGGCTCCTGATCCTCGGACGATGAAGGAGTCCAGGTGTAAGACAGCGCGACGTACTGCGGCTCATCGGAGGCATTGATCTCACATCGGCGCAGCCCCAAGTCTTGGGGGTTGAGACACTTGAGGCTGCGAATGAAGTCAAGAAATTTCTCATGGCTCTGTTGATTGCGCTTGCTACCGATTCGAACAAGCTGCGAGACGATGGACGCGCCATGGTCCCCTTTAAGCCGTCGGAGTGACAGGTCCTTGTCGTCGTCGCTCATCGTGGTGCCGTGGCGAGCGGGCTTGGCGAGCGGGCGTGGTTCGCAGGGAGGGGTTTCTCCACGCCAAACGCGTCTTCAGCATTTCAGGAACAGAAGGACGCCCGCGTGACTTGTAGATAGTCGGCCTTGACGGTGGGTGACATTCGTCCATTTGTGGCAGTGTTTCTGTAAGAAGTGCAGCTGCAGCCGGACACAAAGGACAAGACAATGTCACGTGGCGGGGTTGAGTTTGTGCCAGGATCGCCGATACCTTATCAGCTACCCATTTTGTTGTTGGACATTCGATATCACCCGGGAAATTTGTAGCTAAGGTGATCAAGTGAGGGATCAGCTGTGGTGGCGATGACAGTCAAAGCGTGGTGAGGTGCGCGCTGGTTTGAAGACGCAGGTAGTTGTTTGCAACGGAGGGACGCTGGGCTGGATTGGTTCTCGCGTTATGCACCATTTGGAATGCTCCTGCATGCTCTGCCAATAGAATTCGTCCACTTCGTCGGCTTGAAACGGTGTCTTCAAGTAGCGGAATTCCAATCGTTGGTCTACGTCCTCCTTGCTGTCGCGCTGAGCAGCTCTTGTCGTGAAGATTCCGTGATGAGAGTGTCGGATTTGACTACTGTTGCCGATGCGTCAAGAGTCAGAATCAGGTCGGTCTTTTTGAGGAGGCTTGGCCTTTTCGCGTAGTTCTCGAATGCACTTTGACAGGTCAGCAGACAGCTGTGGAAAAGAGACGTTTAGTACTTACGTATTCAACACAATCATCGTCGAGAATTCGCTTCAATTTCCTGGGTGCGAGATGGCTCAGGTCATCAGTCTTGGGGTCAATATCCTGATACGTGATATCTTGTTGGACGATTTTGGCCCACAAGTCGTGACTGGACACAGCAAGCATATGCTTCTTCCACTCTGCTGCTTACCGAGTCGTTAAAGACGCCGATGTGCCAATTCTCTTTATCTGTTACCATTTCCATCATCTTCATCATGGCGACTTCTCGGATACAGAGAACCTCGGAATGAGAACCTTCGTAGGCAGGGTGCATGCCAGAAGAGTAGAGGACCTCGGACTGACAGCCTCCGCAGGCAGGGCGCATGCAAGAGTAGGCAACCCCGGCAGGAAATTCGAAAAGGTTGTCGGTGTTGCTACGCCAGAGATCGCAAAGGTAGGTACTCAAGCCCTAGGTTTCAATCAACGGGTTGGATATGCTTTCGAATATATCAGGAGCTGCTGTGAGAAGTTGGCGATCCAGCTCACAAAGTGCTGCATCATAAGATGGCACCAAAAGCGAAGGCCGCCGTGGCCGGGCGAAAAGAAGATGAGGGGAAAGGACGTAGCATTGCGACCCACCTGTTGATCCGTGCTCTCATCCGGGTCGCCGTGGGTCACGTCAACAGAACAGCTTTGTTGTTGAAACGGCCTGATATCGAGGCTGACGTTGTAAGGCGGGGGGACCGAGGCGTAGAATTGGGCCTCGTAGTTGGCCACCGCCTCGGGTATGTAGGTAGACTCGCAGCTCTCTGAACCCTTTGGGACGGGCAAAAAGATGGAAACCATGATTCGACGATGATTGGCATTGGGGGCATATAGTTCCTCGCGGGAAAAGTCGTTCAGTTCCGTCGTGCGGAGCGTCACGTCGTATGGTCCTGGTGCCGAGGGCAGGAGGATGTCTTGACCAAGCGATGTGGCAGTGAACATGAGCGCCACGGCGAAAGCACCTTTCTGCAGCATCTTAATCACTTAGCCTGGTTTCAAGGATAAGTGATAGGGTGTTGTAACTATATCGTCTCCAATAAAGGCGGCTAAACAGGAACTTGTAGGCTACGGCGAGACAGACATTTTAAGCTTGGATGTAGAGCCAGCCAGTGACAGGAAATTCTTTCACCAGTCGTATTGATTGATTGGGTCATCGTAAGATCAACAAACTGTTCCTCCGTATAGTTGACAACTTTGGACAGCCCCCGCATGGGTTCAGTCTTGCAGCTACTTTAACCTGGTTGAGGTCGACGACATGAAACATCAGGATTCGAATCGACGACTTCGTCAGCATTTACGTATAAATCATGCAAATTCAAATGATTTCTCCTTCAGGAATCCAGGCCTGGTGCCGAAGGGGTAGCGTTCATTACCTTGCCCGAGACGCAGCACAAGACTCGAAGTTACTCAGCCATTATCAGGAATCGCATCCATGCTAATCCAGGAACAACCTCCATGTTAGTCCAGGAATCACCTCCATGCTAGTCATCGTCATACACGTCTCTATGTTAACTCCCTCGCCTTTTACTTCCATTGTGCACTCATACACCTGGACGACGCACTTGAGCATCGACTCTGCATACGTAGCATCCCACGCGCCACATTTGAGCTCCTAGCCCCTAGCCCTAGACCTATCAATATTTCAATCGTCCACCAGCACGTCCTCGTCGTAAATCTGCTCGTAAAACTTGCCGTCCCCGTCGCCGTTGAGTTGAGCATCTTCTCACAGCTGCGCAGCGTCCCCCTATCGGCTAACCGCACCTTGTGCCGGCCAATGCCCATGTCCCCCATCGCAGGTCGACAGTAACGACGAGCCCATGACCGTCTTGTGCGCGCCGCAGTAGGAAACCCCGAGACTAACTGTGGACTCTATACTTAACGGCGTCGTGCTCGCTGCAGCAAGCCTCGTGCTTGGAAACTGTGATCGAACCCAGTCTGGGCGGTGATGGTACTTGGTCCAAACATTTAAGGCATGTATGCGAACCTCGCACTGTTTCATCGTAGAATGAATAATCCCATGTCAGAACTCCGTCCATGTACGGGACAGCCATTTTCGCTCGATTTCGATTGGCGTTCACATCTGTTCATCCACCACCATATGGTAAATCAGTCAGCCACTCTGAACATTCAACGGCGGTGACGATAATGTCAACATCAAATATACGCGTTGGCTTCTTGCCCAACCACCCAATCCACCGTGTTACTGCCTAATTGATGCTGTATCCGGGCACCAGACAGACCGCCTTTTCACCCAAACCAATCGTTTCCCCAGCGTCAAGTCCCACAGCCCCAAGAGATGCTGCCATTGGCTATATGCACTCAACCCCTCCACTGGTGAACACCTGTACAATAAATGGATGCAGTGACATGTCGCCTTTCTTTTTCCTGTTCCTCTGCTCCCGATCCTGCATCCGAACATCGTCCTAGCCTTCGCGTCATGGAGGAGCTCGTCGCCCTTTTCGCCGACATCACAGGATCGAAATCTCGCGACGAGCACCCGCCCACTCCGCATCATCAGGGACCCGACACCAAGGAGCCGTGGGACGACGGGGAGTCCCGTCGGGCCAGGGAGTCGGGCAGAAGCACGAGGGACCCCAGTCGAAGCACCAGGCGGGACGCCAGCAGGAGCACCAGATATACCGCCAGGGAAGCCAGGGAATCGAGGGAGTTCAAGGACAAGAGGGACCGGAGGGACTCTAGGGCTACCAAAGAAACGAGGGACTCTTTTGTCAAAGACCCCAAGTACGCCAAAGACCTGGAACCTGGTCCGCCTCCATACCAAGAAATCGCCGATGCCACTGTGCAGCCACAGGTTCCGATAGATGACGACGCCTTCACTCCTACCCATCCGTCCGGCATCATACCAACTCAGGCATGTGTTAAGGAATACATCGACATTCCGGTGGACTGGGTCATCCACCCATCCGCACCGCACTTCGTCATATGCGGCCGATGCTACATCGACCGTATTTATCTCACCCAGCAATGGAGGCGCGAATTTGTCAAGTACACGCCCACCACCGGCACGTTGCTAAAATGTCACTTCGGCGCCATCCCGCACATGACGACGCGTTGGAGCAAGGTACACACTGCCGAGGACTTCCTCTCCTTTTTGAAAGTCATGCAGAGGAAGAAGGTGGCCAAGCCTTGTCCTGGGGATACCTACCCCCGTGCCAGCGTCGCTTGGTACACGGTGGCGGCGGTGCCAGGCTTGAGGGTTTGCCAGGAATGCCGTCGACGACTGTTTGGGGGGACCGTGTATTCCAAATACCTTCTCCCGTGCGATACCACCATATTTTCCATCTGTCATGGTGCATTCGCCTGCACTAATCGTCTCGTCGAACAGCTTCTGCGGGACGATAACTGGGACAAATTCGTGGACGGGGTGCGGACTCGCATCCAACTACCTAGTTGCCCGGGCCAGAAGGCATCAAAAGAGGGCACGGTTGGACGGTGGTACAAGTACACGAAACCCGGGTCAACGAACGACTCGCACATCTGCGAGGCATGTTACTTGGACTATGCCTACCAAACAGATAAGGAGAGTAATTTCTCCGTCAACAACCGATTAGCCACTCTGCCACGGTGCATGGCGAGTCTCAGGGAGGACCAGATGCCCGACACTCCAGATGTTGAGCATGGCCGCGCTGAAATAATGCGCCTCCTCCATGGAACTGACCGACGGTGTTACGCGCAGGGTACCGTGGGCCTCAAATGGCACACAACCCTCAACCGTCCCAACGGGTACGGCGTCTGTCACGGCTGTTACTTATCCAAGATCAAACCTCTCGGCGGCGAAGCATACTATACGTCCAAGCACGACGTTGGCAAACGAAGCTCATTTGCCTGCTGGATGAACTCGTACCATCCATTCTTCCGCCGCCACCAGCAGCTCCTCCACGAAGCATTCATCACGGGCGACATAAGCTATCTCGAGAACTCGATAAAGAGGTTCTCGAGAATCCCTGGTTGTCAACAGGGAGGCATGGGCCAGGGCAAGAACAAGCGGTGGTGGGGCTGGAGATGCCTGCGCATCTGCGGCTCATGCATGAAGGGGGGCAATTTAGCTGACACGCCGGCTGCGAGGAAGTTTGAGCTCAACGGGGAGAAGGATCCGTATTATAGGGCTTGCGGACTGTTTTCGATGCAGTTGCGGGATCAGTTTCATCATGAGGATCTTGGAAAGCTTTTAGAATTTGCCAAGAAGAGAGAGGAGATGATGGCTTAGAGTGCCGTCGACAGAAATATAGACAGCCAGATCTGATTGTTTGGGTGAATAACACGGCATTTAATGCTGCTGGTATATTTAATGAAGTTGACCCAAGCCCAGAGGGGTCCGTAGACAATATGCTTAAGCCAAGTGTCCGTGTCACTTTTGATTTCAACCACTTGTTCGACCCCAAGGATTTGAAACATAACACAGGCCTACCTGGGGTTTCTCCGAGCAAAGTACGTAAGCTCGTACCAATTACTAACCAAACATTCCACACCAGCCTTAGGGAACCGTTGGTAGCCCAATCTCTTGGGCAAAAGCTTGTTGAATGCCCCCTCGTAAGACCAGTTTAACGTAAAACTTCAGAGTCATGAGACCATGACCTCGGACTGCATGTATATAAAGCCAAGTGCTGCGAGGTCTCGTGAGGGTAATCTCGACTATTCGTAGCTGTACGATAGCCTGGCCTGCCTACTCACAGCATCAGTAGAGATATACGTATTGCCATCCGTTCCTGCTCTGAACGTTATGAGACACGACGTTTCGCTCAGTCTACAGAACGACAGGAACCAGGGGCTCTTTGTGACTACATTACACATTGTTGGACTCGGCCACACAGACATATAAGCCTGTGACGAGGCGTAGGTTCTGCACGGGCTTAACGCCGCCTTGCATTGGCAAACCTCCCGGTTCATAAAATTATACCGAAAGGAAAGACAGCATACTCATACTTGGATCTAGCTGTTCGTTTCTAACTCTGATTTCTTCAGCAGCAGCAGCTACTTAATCGCTTCTATTGTAGCCGCATGGGTCGGGACATGCGTTGGTGGACAGAACCCACAGACCCATGGTCAAGGTCCCCGAGAGGAATAGATCCTCCACGATGTAGTCCCCGAGAGGTATAGACTGCCGCCAAATGGCCTCATGACGACAGACCTGCTTCAGAAGATAGTTCATTCGCCGATCTAGCTGTACGCGCGGTATATAATACCTTTGTTCGTCCTTTCGTTTGCGGTTTCAATTACCGCATCGCTTCTACGACAACCCACTCCGTCCGTAACTTCCGCATTTCGGTAGGGACATAGTAGCGCCAATACAAATGAGTGCTTGATAATACAACTATCATGGCATACAATGGTCAATCTTCTGAGATCGGTTTGTTCGAATCGAGAGATATTGTCCTCTCATCGGAAGAAGCCGCTGGTGGATCAGCTCAACCTACAACTTTAGGCATTGCAACCGATGGAACTCCCCCCTTATCTACACACAAACAACACAAAGAAGACATTGAAGCGCCTCTTCCAAGTGATGATCAGGACTGTCATCCTGAAGGAGGCCTCAGGGCTTGGTTAGTTGTCGTCGGAGCTTGCTTTGGTTCCGTGGTGACCCTTGGATTAATGTCAGTTCGCAAGCTCAAGGACAAACGACCTTTGCTCATCATCTTTCAGGAACACCGTCGGTAGCTTTCACTCATATATCGCGGAGCATCAGCTCAGAGACTACGACGAAGGTACCATCGGATGGATCTTCAGTGTCTTCATCTTCCTTGGCTTCTTCGGCGGCATCCAAGTCGGCCCCATCTTTGACGCACGCGGGCCTAGGCTTCTCATCCTGGCCGGCAGTGTCTGTCTGGGCACCAGTATGCTGCTTCTCGGATCATGCACCGAATACTGGCACTTCTTGCTCTGCTTCGGTGTGCTTGGAGGTATCGGCGCGTCCCTGATCTTCACGCCCGCACTGTCAGCGGTGGGCCACTTCTTCCTGAAGAAGCGTGGTACCGCCACGGGCATTGCGGCAGCCGGAGGCTCGCTTGGCGGCATTGTCTTTCCGTTGTCTTTGCAGAGGCTCCTCCCTGCGGTTGGCTTTGCCTGGGCTTCGAGGATAGTCGGCGTCATCGTCATCTTTTGCTGTGCCATGGCCTTTATACTCGTCCGCTCTCGACTGCCCCCAAAGCCCAACCAGAAGATCACTCCCAGCCTCCGCATCCTACGCGACCCGCCGTATTTATCGCTCACATTGGGTATGTTTTTCATGGAGTGGGCCCTCTTCGTGCCCATCACATACCTCACCTCGTTTGCCTTGTCAACTGGCGCCATGACCCCGGAGTTCTCCTACCAGCTCATCGCCGTCATGAACGCCGGCTCCTGCATTGGTCGATGGGTTCCAGGATACATCGCCGACCAACTCGGATGTTTCAACAGCATGATAGCTGCACTTGTCATGTGCACGGCCGTGACCTTGACGCTGTGGCTGCCAGCTTCCATCCTTGTGCCGACGACCCCGGCCGATGCAGCCGTGGTGGAGGCGCTCTCCATCGCCTACGCCGTCATCTTCGGTCTAGCCTCTGGTTCCAACATATCGTTGACGCCTGTCTGCGTGGGCCAACTCTGTGATACGAATGAGTACGGAAGACACTACGCGACCAGCTACACAATTGTATCGTTTGGCATACTGACGGGGATCCCGATAGCCGGAAGCCTCGTTCAAGCAGCCGGCGGGCGCTATTGGGCCGTTGTCATCTGGACTGCGAGTTGTTATATTATATCTACAAGCTGCTTCATCTGGAGCCGTGCTTGTTGTGTGGGCTGGAAGTTGGGCGTCAAATTTTGAGGACCTTCCCCTTTAATGTCGACACTTCTCATGTATAATTTATCCAATCTAGACACAAGGAGGTTCTCAATTGCTACTACATGACTGGACTGATCAGAAACCCTTTCACATATCAAAGATGAAAGTGCCTTAAAATCACAATAGCGTCCTAGCATCGGTCACATCCTCGATGGGCCGAAGTTGATTCGTGACGTCTCAAATACAAATATCTCTTGTGCCGTCACAACCAAGTTGTGTTTGATGAGACTATCCAACCTCCACAACTAAGTCTATCAGGCTATGGACCGGCCGCTCAAGCATCGGCAAGTTTCAGGACCGATTGCACCAAGACCCAATCCTCGTCTTCATCGTCCACACCAACTTCCGCTGACCCCTGAAAAGCAGGATGCAAAACCGTGGCATCCCGATGATCTTGGCTAAGATCCATTACCCAAGAACCCTCAAGGGTGGACTTTTCGCGTTCCAGATAGAGTTCGCCATATGAGTCTTGAACTGAACTGTCATCTACGCCTTCGGAGTCACTGTCGGCTACTGAACCCTCGTCTCCGGAACTGGAAAGGCTGGGGACGACAGAACGTGTTCCTTGATGCGTAGATTGAACATTTTCCCCTTCTTCCACAGTTACCAACTCCTCATTTTCAGTATGAGGAGGACCAAAAGCGAATAGGGCAGCATCGGGAAACAAGAACTTCCACTCTGAAGGATTTTGTCCTTCGATCTCCGCAGATTCAACAAGTTCCGACCAGGACTTTGCCATGCCGGTCTGAGCATCCTCATGAACCGAACCATCAGATGAACTTTCATCTTCCTTGGGGAGCTCGCAATCTTCGAAAATATCAGAGTCGTCTGCATCCGGATGGTTGTCACTCAGACTTGAGGAATCCGTATCATCGTTCGGGAGAAAGAAAGTACCGTTCGTCACCGCGTCGGCCCTCTTTGCCAGGATTTCTTCTTTTTCGTGCAAACTGAGGACTGCCGCATCGCTTGCCCCGTTTTCATCAGGGGAGCCGGTAATTTGCGTAAGAGCCCCGCGCATTTGTAGGGCATGCCTCACCGGATCGATCTCCTCCAGATAATAAGCATGATTAGATGGGAGCGTAACAGAACAGTTCGCCATGTATCGCAATGGATGCTTGTTTGCCACCTGCTCCCACAAGTTCACAAACTCCTCCTCCGTCTCGACGGTAAAGGGATCCTTGGGCGCGTTGTGATCAAGAACGCCGTCCTCATCGCAATAAAATCTCAGGCAATCAAACTCCTCAAAAAAATACCACGGCGAGGTTTTGAGTAGGGTCATCTAAACACCTGACTCGTGAGCCTCGGTGGCGTCTACAAGCCGAGAAGTGAGCCCAAAGACATGGCGGTACCAGTCGAGCATGCCGATGATGGTAGGACGTCGCCACTGCTTATGGTCGGAGACAGGATCTGGCACCATGGAGTCGACCAAAGCAGGCCAGAAGATGCTTTCCATGAGATGGATTTTCATGGTGGAGGTGGTCTCGTCTACATCAGGGCTGCAAACGACGGGGTCACGGCAAGAGGTTAGGAACCAGTCGATATCGAGATTCTCCGCGTCTCCTTGCAGAGGAGACCCGGAAGGGTAGTTGACGGTGATAGATCCGTAGGCGTGTGCCATGTCGAGATATTTGTCGGATGGTAAGTCGGCTATAGAAGAAATTCTTCCCGGGCCAGGTAGGCCATGGCTATATAAATAGTCCCCAAGACAGCGATACTCTGAACCTGTTCTTGTTGTTTGACTGAACACAGCCAGGGATGGAATTCATGCTGTAAAGTCGCCATGCATTGTCTATGAAAGCTGGGTTTGGGTCAATCCGAAGGGTAGAAGAACGTCTGCCAGCATCCTGCGTCCGCAGATTTCACTAAGGAGGCACAAATATCATAATTTTCTCAAGATATTCCGTTACAAGGCTGATTAAACAAAGAGAAAATGCTCAAGATGGAACACTGTTCTTCTGCACATGCCTTCTATCGTGAAGGCAGTAGCAACAAAGGAAACGCACCAGGGCGTGATAACACGGCTCAAGGACAAGTTAGATACGCCACTGGGCTTGATATGACAGCCATGAAAATCTTGTTCTTTATCAAACATCGATGTCCCATTTGGTGACGTTCATTTTCATGGAGTAGTGCGATGGAAGAAGCATTTCCCTCGGTGTAAAAGGTGAAGACGGCCCCACCCAAAGCTCCACGTGAGGTGCTAAATTCCCTTGCTGCTATTGGATGCGTTCTCATTATGTAATCAGAGTGTGAGCTCGCTGCACTGCTCTCCGAAATCAATCACCTCACAGCTTCGACAACAACTTTCCAGTCCGACGATTCGACGCAGGCGAGTCCCAGCCAGCGACGTCCCGCGCGATACCCCGTCCCCGAAGTCTTCCTGACTCAATTGACCCTTCCGAGCGATACGACCGAGCACGACCGCCGCCGCGGCACCAATTGCCCAGCATGCCTCAGGACATGCCCCCCAAGGGCGGGTACGAGCCCGTCCAGTACAAGGTGCGTGAGCGACGGAGCAGCAAGGACGGCATCTAGGGCCTCTTTTTTTCCTCATATGTATCTTCAAGAGGTGGGAGATGGGACAGTGGTTGGGTCGAGAGCGTTGCGGGATGCTTGGAGAAGGGTCCGAGAACGAGCCCTCGACTGCTGGATCTCGACGCTGGGGATTTGACAATAGGCTGTATTGAAATGCTGACTTCGCGGCAGCGAAACCTCCCGGCACGAGGCTTCCGCCCCGGCGTGATGTTCCTCGGCATCAGCGCCATCATGGGATTCGGCTGGTACAAGCTCTTCCACGGCATCCGCGAGGCCAAGTACGCATAACCCCAACCGACGTCCCCATCCGCCTCGCCGACCGAATTCTCTAATCATGACACAGTGAACTCGCCCGTGAGAAGATGTGGGCGCGTATCCATCTTATTCCCCTGCTGCAAGCCGAGGAGGACCGCGACCAGGTGCGCCGATACTACGCGGACCAGCAGCGCGAGAAGGAGCTGTTGGGCGATAACATCAAGGTGTACAACACCGACAAGTACGTTCTGCTCCAAACTTTCTGCTCCAAATTTCCCCTTCTGGCCCCGGGGGACTTTTCCATCGGCTATATTCTACATTTAGCGGCCCAAGGTGCTGACCGTCATTAGGTTTGTGCGACCAACATTTGCTGTGGCGCCGCCGCCTACCAAATAGAAAAGACGGCGGGGGCGACAGGTTGGCGGATAAAGCGATGGGAGGACATGGGTTAGAACTGTGTATATGTACCTGACAAAACAGAAACAACGTATTTGGGTTCCTTGGTCCAGCTCAACTGCATCGTGAGACAGGCGTACAGTGGACAACATCCAGACTTGTCAGCATTCCAACTATTCCAGGGGAGATTGTACTAATCCCTACAGTATCAGTGGATGAGCTGGTCCAGTTTCAACGAAAAAAGCCATGGGGATTTCTAAGATATACTAAATGTAAACAGCCAGGGACAACAACTACCCCTTCACACCAACCTTCTCCTCTGTCCACTCCCACAGCTCTTTAGCAATCTTCTCATCAAAGCACGCCTTATCTCCCACGTGCACCCTCGCCACCGGCTCAAACAGCGCCACCCGGGCTCCCCCATCCAGCTTGCCCGCCACATCCGGTGCCGTCGCCGCCCACAGGGTGTTGCAGGCGCCCTGGGCGGGCTCCATGAGGCCCCGCGGGTTCGTCACGTTGACGAGCATGCGCTTCCAAAAGGGCAGGCGCGTGACGAGCTCGGTACGCACGACACCCGGGTGCACGGCGACGCTGAGGATCTGCGGGTGGCGCCGGCGCAGCTCCTGCGCGAAGACGACGTTGGCGTACTTGGCCTGGCCGTAGCGCGACCACGAGCCCAGCGGCAGGTGCGTCTGCTCCGTGTGCAGCGTCGCGAAGTCGATGCCGTTTGCCGGGTGCCCGCGGTAGCCCAGCGACGTGAGCGCCACGTACCGCACGTCGGCGTCCGGGTGCCGCTCCTTGGTGCGCAGCATGAGCGGCAGCAGGCGCAGCAGCAGCGCCGCGTTGCCCAGGTGGTTGACGCCGAACTGCACCTCGACGCCGTCCTGCGTCAGCCCCGCTGGCACCGCCATGATGCCCGCGTTGGCGACGAAGACGTCCAGCCGCCCGCCCGCCTGCGCCTCGAACCGCACCGCCGCGTCCCGCACGCTCGCCAGCGACGTGAAGTCGCACTCCAGGAAGGTGACGCGCGCCCCCGCCGGGCACTTGGCGATGACGGCCGACGCCGACGCCTGGTTGCGCCCCGTGAAGAAGAGGTGCGCGGGGTTGTGCTTTGCGAACTGGAGCACGGCCTCGAGGCCGACGCCGCTGGTGCCTAGTGGTTGTTAGATCCAGGTTCGTAAGGTAGCAGCAGCAGCAAGGGGTGGGAGGACGTACCGCCGGTGAGGAGGATGACCCGGCCAGATAGGTCTGGGACCTGAGTGTCGGGATCGTAGCCGTCGTACGCAGCAGACATGATAAAGGCAGTATCTAATATGTTCGTAAATATAGAAAAGGGTATATGTATATCGTCAAGATGCTCTGCTGAACAAACCACAGAAACACAGCTACCGACCCATCCTTATATATCCCCCCCAAGGCTCCCCCTGGCAATACAGCCCTTGAAAATCCGCAATGCACCCAGTAGCTCTTCCCCAATGACCAAGGCAACGTCGCAATGTCCGCCGTACAGTTGCCCCTTGACAGCCGATGCTGGTATCGGGATGCTGCCCCAACAGCCACCTCCGCCGATTAAGTGGGTTCTAAGCGAGGCGGTCGGATGGATTTTGGGCCGGCGGGCGGCGCGTGGGAGGGCTATCGATTATTATCGCGGTTACTTGTGAATTAGCATGGCAAGTGTTAGTACGGGATAACATTCAGAAACATCAACGCACCACCAAGCCGGCACTTCCAAAGTACAGAGTGCGAGGCACAAAAGACGAAGCCAGATCGAATCGACCCTCATTTCCACACGAGACTAGAGGATTCAGGTCATGAGTCTTATTTGAAATGTAAATCAACAATGCAGCACTCCGACCCCGTTCCAGATACACAAGTGAGATACTCAACGCCGTCGCAAGTCCACTCGTACAACGCCTCGCCCAACGCCCTCCGCCTCATTGCCAGTAGTAGTACAGTAACTTGCTTTAATCCCCAGCCGCCTCCAGCTCTGCCAGCAGGTCTCTTTCCAGATCATCATCGTCGAAATCGCCGTTGTTGTCAAGATTTACCGGGACGCCTACATCAACATCATCATCCCCAACCTCGGCTTCGCCTTCCGCCGAAACAGGGTCTGCTTGACCGTTGGGCGTCTGGACTGCCCGTAGCGACGACGTACCCCGTGATCTTGCGATGCGTTGTTTCTTCGCCAACGCGCTTCCGCCATCCTCGTCTGATTCATCCTCGTCGGCACGCGCCTTACGCTTTATGCCTTGTGATTGTGACGGGTCTGCGTCTTCGCCTTCCGAGTCTGTCAAACCCAAACTGATGTCTGAGTCGTCGCCGTCCATGTCCTCGTCATCCAAGCCCAACATCTCCTGTAAATCCTTATCCGCTGTCGCCCAGTCGAAATCTTTAAGATCCTTGGCTCCCGCTTCGTCGTCGTCTTCAGATACCACCTCGGTTCCGTCCTCCGATCGGTCGCGGTCAATGTCTAGGATCTGCAGATAATAAGGTCGCTCAGATAGTCGTCGCCACTGGCTAAGGCAGTGGATGAGCCAGTCCTGATTTACAATTTTGATGCTGGGAATCTTGGCCGCCTGCTGAACCTTCTTTGTCCTGGGGCGTTCCGTTGACACAACTAGGTGCGTAACGCGTTTCGATATAGTGTCAAGCACTTGCGCGCCAAATGTCAAGGCTTGAAGTCCTATCTCCGACTCCTCCACTTTCACTCCCAGCGGTACGAGGCCTGACAACACAATAACCAAGCCCGAAAGTACGTTAGACTTGAGCTCGTCAAGGATGTCACCCACGTCGGGGACCATAGACAAGTCGACGCCGTCATCAACGCCGGACGGGCGGCGCTGCCTATGGCCAGGCGGATGGATCGGTTCCGAACCCCTCTCCCTGCGTCTCCGATCATATGTTTCGTAGAAAGAGGTGTGCAAATCAGTCAAGTGGTCCTGTAGGTTCATGAGCTCCTCGTCGTCGTCCTTCAGGAGGTGCTGTCGTGGCTGGTTAGGCGTTGAGTCACCCATATCGGACTCCTCTGATGATCTCTCGCCCTCCTTGTCGAGCTCCTCCTGCATGTGTAGCAAGGGTCGATCTGTCAATTGCTTCTGCAACGTCTTCTCCTGCTCCTCGGATTGCACCTTGAAGCTAGCTTCATCGTCTGCCATGTTCATCCTGGCAATTTCGTCGCCTATCGAAGGTTTTGCGCCAGGCGCAACGCTCTGCTTGGCTGGCGCCGTCGTGCCGTTGGATGGCGGCGGTGCAGCTGGCAGAATGTCTTGTCGCTTGGGCAGAAAGCTCGAATTGATGTCACCAATGCCCTTGAAGAAGTCGTACGGCACCACTTTAATCAGGTTCGGCCGGTTCATGGGCCACACGTCGGCACGGTCGTCGATGATGACCACCATGTCGGTGCTAACAGGGAATAGTCGCTGCAGACTCTTGGCCAGGATGCTGCCGTTCTCGTCCCGACTGATGACGCGATTGCCGAATAGCTTTTTATCTGGATCAACGATGCGCGCAATGTTGAGAGCATACGCGCGCGTTCCCATGGTATAAACGTGAAGTTCGTACAGGTTGGAGACTTCCTCCAGGAACTCTTTCAGGCCGGGTCGCAGCTTGATGTAGTAAGTGCATCCGCTCGCCACTCCTCTCGGACCGTCGTCGTTGAGCTGGAAACTCTTGACATCCTTGACAGCTTCGTGGTTGGGATTCGACGGGTCGCGTTGCCACTCGCCGACAGTCGGTTCGATGCAGGCGTGGATAATGGTCTGATCCAAGTCCACCACCAGACTGAGCTTGCGTTGGCTGAGCAGTCGACGCTGTGTCTCATGCTCTGCCTTCTTGGCCACGTTTGCGCTGACCATGAGACCCGTCTGGTCATGTACCATGTTGATCATGGCGCGGTCGGTGTCCCGCTCCTCGCTCGCCCAGTTGACCTCTGTCATGTCGGCACCGCAGATAGTGCACATGCCCTGAATCTGGACCTCGTGGCCGCAGGCCTCTTCAACGGTCATGCAGGGCATGTCGGCGCTGATGATCATGCCCTCAGCGATGCGCCAGTCCTTGAGGACACCCTCGGCGGGACTGTCATACTCGGTATACGTGGTCTCATCGCTCCAGGTCTCGTCATCGATCTGGCGCCGCCAGGAGAACTTGTACTCAAAGATGTTCTCCTGTTTCTTAACCGAGTCTCCGGGGACCTTGAGGAGCTTTGTGACGGTTATGGGATAGTGTAGGCGCGAGCCTAAGGAAACGACCTTGTCGTACATGGTCGCGCAATGTTTATGTATCGTTTGGGAACGAATCAAGGTAATAGGCAGGGGTTTTTTCGATCGCGTTCCGCGCAGCTGTACCGTACCGGCGTTAGCAACAGTACACGATGCCCAAGCGATGATGTGATTGACAAACAACGGGACGTCATCTGCCTGGACGGTTAGAGCCGCAGCTGTACGTACCTAGAAAGCTCCCCTATCTCAATCCGTCTCGGCGCAACACCTCCAGCCAAGCCCATGGCCGACTGCGAGCAGCCAACAAGGAGAAATCGAGGGGATGGTCTGCTGTTGGTAGCGGCGGGAGACAATCCAGCACGAGACGCAATGCGCGCAAGCCAGTCCTGATAGAAGAGATGCGGTTCGTTGTAGATAGCGTGCGCGAGTCTGGACTGCAGCAGATTCCGTCGTGTGCGGGCTCGTCCCAGCGCGTTGTGTTGGGGGTGCGGCGCTGAAGGCTGTTTGACGCTTGTGAAGCTTCAAAAGCTTAGCTCCCTTTGGACCGTGTAAAAGCTACCCGGAATCGGAAACCGTTGGTCACGTGGTGCTGGAGACACGGATCCTTGTGACGCGTACGTGGGGCGCCGGAATCCGGCGCTGCGTTTATCCGAGCAAGGCGGTACCGCTGACTGGTGAAGCCGCCAGCCAAGGAAAAGCGAGTGTGGACAAAACAAAGCAAAACTAGAAAGTAAGACGCGCTGGCGGTGATCTTTCGTAAGGCTTCTGCAAGGGAGTTGCCGGGAGCAAACGCTTCGTCTTTGTTGATATCGATGAATGACGCAGGGAGGGCCAAGGCGTTTTGCACGAGATGGGATGCAGCTGGTGTGATCCTTGCAAAGACCAACACAAGACCTCAAATCTGGTGATGCTGAGTCACAAGCAAAAGTACTATGCAAGTACCGTCTAGTGGCTCCTAGCCTCATGTACCGGGGTAGCTTGTAGGCGTGCTGGGGTGTGCCGTCTCGACCAAAGGTGCCAGAAAAGCGAGGAGGAACCCCCGCCTTTTTGTACTTTTTCGGTGACGCGGCTGCTGCGGGCAGGTTTTGCAAGGGGCCTGGCAGCTGCTGCGTGCACCCTCAAGGTGGGCATTCGAACCCTAGAGTGTTTCCTTGTCAAAATTGATCTTTCGGGCTTGAGGGGGCATTGCAAAGGGTTTAGTGGATCTACTCCGACCGTCACAGGCCATGAGGATATCGTTACGGATCTGACCGCGGTAGAACAGTAGAATCCGACACCTACCCTACATCTCGCACCTAGGAAAATTAGAGAAATCCGAGTACGAAGCAATGTTTAGACGTGAGAGTTTGTGGATGGAACCAGATGTCGTTTGCTATATCCTGAGTACATCAAAGTAGTATTGCGGCTGACGATTGTTTTTGAACCCTCTTAATTGCGGCTTCGGAAAAATAGGCGTGAAATCTAATAACCACCTCTTACGATGGTGAACACACATTGGAGAATTACCACTATTCATGGACAAACAAAATATTGATATCAATTCAGAACAAAAATTGACAGAGGGAGCTTTTGCTAAGGATCCGCTCAACCTTGGCATCATCACATTATATACCAAGTACATCTAAACACCATGTTCCGTACATCATCATCGCTCAGCATACAAGCATTTATCAATCACAACATCCTACGCCGCCGCCTGTACCACCCTGAACCCCTCGGCCACCGTCTTGGCGATGTCCTCGTTCTTATGCTGCAGCAGCCCGAGCGCAAACGCCACGTCGTTCCACTGCCTCTCTGTCTCGCACCGGCTCAGCCTCGCTGCCAGTTTCTCCGCCAGCTGCTTGGCATGCTTGTCCTGCAAAACATCATTAGCATCAGACACTCCTCTCTCACCCAGCGAATGAAACTGTCTTACCTTTTCAACAAAGCCCAACAGGAACCGCACGATCCGGCGGAAACTCTCCTCGTCCATCTTGCCGCCTGCGCTGAGAAGGCTGAACATGTCGACAAAGTGGTTGTATACCGCGTTGTCCTTGGTGCTGAGCTCCGTGAAGAACATGCGCGCCAGGTCTGCGATGCGCCGGTCCTCGTCCTCGAGACACTTGGCCATCTCGCCTAGCTGACCCTTGACCTTGACCTGCCCAGCAAGAATGAGGAACGTGAGCGTCATGAGACAGGTTCGCTTGACCGAAGCATCGTCGTCGGCGAGGCGACGATACAAGAAATCGGTATTTTCGTCGATCAGGTGATTGAAGCAAACGGCCATGTCGCCGAGGGCAATCACGGCGTTGGACCGCACGGTGGCATCGGGTGATCGCTCCATAATGGTAATGAGAAGGGGCAGGTTCGTCTCACAATACTCGGCCGATACACACATGAGCTTCGCTAGACACAGCGTCGCAGCGGCTTGCAGCCCCTTGTCTGCGTACGTGGTGTTGTTGGCACATATTTCCGACACCAGTGGGCCGAACTTGGCCAGCAACGAATTGGTCCCGTAGAGCAGCTCTCGTTCCCGAATCTGAGCCATCGCTTCGGTAAAGTCGTCTTCTGATGTGCCTCCAATGAGATCCAGCTCATCGCCCTCTTCCTTGTCCTTGTCCGTCTTGGAACTAGCCTGCTTTTCCTTCTCCTGCTTTCTGCGCTTGAAGTCAAGCTCGCACAGCTCCAGATGTACAATCTGCTTGATGGCAACATGACCGACAATGAAGAGTAATTGCGAAAGGCCAATGGCGTTGTCGCGTTTTCTTGGTTTCTCTGCCTGCGTCATTGTAGGCTCTCCCTCGGCATCAAGCTTGGTTTCGTCTCGTGATGTCGGACGTGATGCTGGTCTGGACTGGGGCTGACTGAAAACTTGAGTCGTCTTGCGGCGGATGATTTCTGAGCATAATATGTCCGGGTGCTTCGAAATGGCGTATATCGCATTGATGGCCTGTTCAGCGACGCCATACCACTCCTTGCTTTCGGACGGCACGTCGGTGATGGCCGCCAGCCTTGCGCATACGGCATGGTCGTTGGGCAGTCGAGAGAATTTGATGACCGACTCCTTGGCCTGACGTCCTGTGGGATTGATCCTCCTAAGAGCAATGCAGGTGTACTTGGCTAGTTGCAGGTCGTTGCGTCCGTGGCTTCCCAGGCCGGTGCGCAGCATCGTCTCCATCTCACCCACCACAATCTCGGGATTTGCCGTCGCAAGCATACCGAGAACAATGATGGCACCGCGGCGCTGCGTCCTCGAAATCTCCCTTTTCTGTACACCATACACCTGCCACAGTTTTGCAACGACTACATCGGGAATGATGCCGCCCTTCATCATGGTAGCGAGCAGCTGCTCCAGCGACGTCAGCTCAGCAGGTGTTGCACCAAAGGTTAAGCTGATCATGTTGCGGGCAATGTAGTTGGCAGCATCGTTAGGGCTGAAGGAATCGGGAGCTTCAAAGAACAGCCTCCTGTAGCACTCAATCAGGTGCGTCTGGACACCCTTGCCCTCGTCGCTGTTGCCCTTGGTCCAAATGAGTCGCAGCATGCGCCTGATGCCAACCTTGTTCTGCTCAATGTTGTACGCGTCGCCAACCTCGAAGTAGTCGATGGCCTCGATCACCTCGCTCTTGTTCCTTGACCCAAGGAGTTGGCAAACAATACCGGTAGCGTCGTGCAGGACATCAATGAACTTAAGCGCCTCGCTATAGTACCTCCGTGTAAGTGTCAGCTTCTCGATGGCTTCGCTGGTGGCGGCCTCTTCCTGCGCCTTCTTGATGGCTTCTATCTTTTCGTCATTCGTCATGGGCTTGGGTTTCTCCGGAGAACCAATCTGAGTTGCTTCGTCCAGAAGCTCATTGTCCACCGTCGTGTTGGCCTTGTCGTCGCCAAAACCGGGCATCCCGGGAGGAGGCTTCAGTGCGTTGAGCTCCTCGTCAACCTTGTCCCGACGCGCTTGCCACTCTTTACGAGACAACTGCGCTCCATGCATGACGGTAAAGGGATGTGTCTTGATGAGCGTGCCCAACAGCTTGATTGCGTTGCGGCGAACGTTGCTGCTCTTGTCCTCCAAGCTGCGACACGCAAGCTCTGCCGCCTTCTGTCTGCGCTTGGGGAACTTTTGCTCCAACTCGCACAGCTTCATGTAGACCTGCAGAGCTCGGCAACGGCAGTACGGGTTGATGTCCAGGAAGCGCTCCTCGAGCACGTCGAAGAAGGCGTTGAGCTGCGATTTGTGGTTTTCGCTGCGTTCGTCTTGCTTGCTGAGGTAGCCAATCATGTTGCCACAAACCTCAATCAAAGCGCAACGAAGGGTGTATGACTGTCAAGGTTAGCGACAGGTCCTAACGGAGGTTGGCAGCATCAACAAACCTCGCTGTCCAGCTGCTTAGCCAGCATGGTCATCTGCTTAATTACCAGTCGAGGTGCGAGTTCCGAAAGCTTGGCAATGAAAGAGGACACTGATTTCGGTCCGCGTGTGTCGTTGGAGTTGAACTCCTTGTTGCTGATCTCGCGGAGGACCTCGTCCGCCAGCTGAGGATAGTCGTAGGTCTCGGCCAGAATGTGCAGGAACTCGGCCATGGGCTCCGACAGGTGCTCGAAATAGGTGAGATTCTGGATGATGTTGATCTGCGCCGCGTAGCCGTGGCCGTGGTGCTTGACGGCAATGCACAGGACCTTGAAGCAGTGCATGCGGATGGAGGTGGCCTTGACGCGCTGTTCGCTCTCGAGTACCATGTAGACAGGCCTCGTCAGGAGCCCGATAAAAGTGTCCCTTTCGCTCGTTGTTAAGAAGATTTTGGACAGCTTCAGCTTCAGCACCTTGCACATAATGTCCAAGGCAGACTGCAGCTGCGTAGCCGAGTCCCAGGCCTCCTCCTTGGCCGCAGCCTTCTTGGGCTTTCCTCTGCCTCGCGCAACCGGCGCGGATGACGATTTCTCGGCTGCTTTGGTCTCGACTGCAGCGATTGTCCACTGCAGCAGGAAGCCATATATTTCTAGCAGCTGCTTGTGGTGCGGCATGGCATCCTGCTCGTCCGGAGAGTCGAGGTCATTGTTGACAGCGTCGGCTTCGGAGCTCAAGCCACTCATGACCAGGTCAAAGACCTTGCTGAGGGCATGTGTGGGAAGGTAGGAAGTGTATCTAGGCGATCAACGTTAGAGCAATGCCGCAGCGGGCGATAAGAGTATACGTATAGATTCAGAAGTGAGGGATATGGGTGCTAACTTGAGGAGAAGCTGGAGGGAGTCTAGGTTGGAGGCGCGCGTGATGGCATCGGGGTTGTCTGCCACGGCGTCGACGATGGGGTTGAGGACAGAGTTGACGACATGGTTGGTCAGGGCCTCGGGATCGTTTTCGCAGTCGAAGAGGGCACTGTCCGCCTCGGGGGTCGGTATCGACGCAGGGTCGGACATGTAGTGCTTGAGCGCATCGTTGATGTCGAATGCGACGGTCGCCATGATGGGCGAGGATCGCCTAGCGATGGAGGAGCAGCGTGTGGCCGAGTAAGACAGTGGCTCTCTTCTTCCGAAGGCTGTTGATTAGTAGAAGAGGTTACTCGCGCGGTAACTGCTGCGCATATCACCAAGATAGACCTTGAAAACGGGATACAACACAAAGTCAATTACAGCGCAAACAAGAGCAAGAACCCCTGGCCGGGTATCGCAGCGTTGGTGATGTTTTTGCTTGGTGTTTTGGCATGGGCGGTGTCACGCAGCAACGGCGGGGATGTTGTTTTTGTTTTGTTGCGACGCGCCTCCCCCACCAATCCCCCCATTAGGCCGCTAAAAGTCGCGTGTTTTTGTCCAGCCAGCAGCCACTCACATGAATGCAATTCACCGCCCCTCCAGCCAACCCCTTGCAGGACTCCCGAACCCATTTGGTGGTCCATGGCAATTTGTGTGGCTGCGATTGAGTTGCGACGACCGAACCGTTACATCGAGCCGACCAGAAGAAACCAAACTTTGCCACAAGCCACTGTTTTCCCTCTCTCCTTTGCCTTGTTTGTTCCTACCCGGGCCTGTTTCCCACCGGCTTCCAGCACTGGAGTTCGAGCACGGCGAGCCGCAGGGAATCGGATAACAGTGCAATGACAACGACTGGGTCCCGAATGGATGATCCATTTGCCATACACGAGGATGTTAGGACCGAAGACACCGAGTTGATGGTGGAGGATGACGACAACCACATGGCGCAGGATGTCGACCCCAGAAAACTCGAACGCAAGGACATGCCCGAGGAGGAAGAGGAGGAAGAGGAAGATGATGACCAGAGCTCCGACGACGAAGTAGTAGTGGATATGGGCGTTTGGTCAGACATGGAGAAGCTGCAGAACGACTTTCCTGGGTTTAAGGACAAGTATAAGTTGGTCAAGCGCATCGGGGAAGGTTGGTCTTCAAACTGCAGCCCCAGCCCAAGTGCCAGATTGTTAACACCGTCCTGTGTAGGCACCTTCTCGACCGTCTACAAAGCAGAAGACCTCCAATACGATCACTACGACAACAGCTGGGACATTGAGGCCGACGCCAACAAGTGGGCATCCCCTCCCGTGAAGCGACAAGCCAGCTTCGATACCACCCGGAACCGTCGGAAGACTCGATATGTCGCCATAAAGAAGATCTACGTCACCTCCAGTCCTGCGCGTATCCTCAACGAGCTCGAGCTGCTGCACGACCTGCGCCAATGCCCGTCCGTATGTCCCCTCATCACCGCCTTCCGTGCCACCGACCAGGTCGTCGCCATCCTCCCCTATTTCCGCCACAGCGACTTCAGGGCCTACTTCCGGGACATGACGATTCCCGACACGGCCATCTACCTGCGCTCAATGTTTAGGGCGCTGAAAAGCGTGCATGCACATCACATCTTGCATCGAGATATCAAGCCTACCAATTTCTTGTATGATCCAGCCACCCAGCATGGTGTCTTGGTGGACTTTGGTCTGGCGGAACGTGAGGGTTCCGACTGCAGACCCTGTCTGTGTCACGAATCCAGGACGACACGGCAACAGCGCCAATCTGCCTCGGCCTGGGCAAAGACGTCCACAACACCACAGCCGGGCTACCCTAAATCGGATACGCGATCATCTCGCAGAGCAAACCGCGCAGGCACCCGAGGCTTTCGCGCACCTGAAGTCCTCTTCAAGTGCACGGAGCAAACAACCGCCATCGACATCTGGTCGGTCGGCGTCATCCTCCTCACCATCCTCTCCAAGCGCTTCCCATTCTTCAACTCTGCCGACGATGTCGAGGCCATGATTGAGATTGCTACGATCTTCGGCACCAAGCGGATGAAGGCGGCAGGCTTGCTACACGGATGCGTATTCGAGACCAACATTCCCACAATTGGCTCGCAGGGCTTCTCAATCGAGAAGATCATCTTGTGGAGTACCTGCAGAACAGATGAGAAGCCGTTAACGGACGAGGAAAAGATGGCAGTCGGATTTTTGGAGAAGTGCATGGAGCTGGACCCCAGCAGGAGGATTACGGCTGAGGAGGCGTTGCGGCACGAATTCCTGCGAATGGATCAACCGCCAAGTCAAGAGCTTGGCGATGATGACGATATGGACATGCTGCATGCCGACTACCTGCGGTATTAGCGGTTGATGTGCTACGAATTGTATATGTACGAAGCGGAGCGGCATGTAGCAGGCGTTGGCCGTGAAAAGGCACCCAAGGCGCAAAGACTCGTTTAATGGCGTTGAGAGAATGGGCTCGGTGTAGATAATATTCAGCAGTAATTGACGACGTGAACCGTCAACTATGGCACTTCACCCTCAAGCAAGGTAACTACTGGTAGTCCGTGGGTTTGAATTGGATCAAATCGACATTTCGCATGCAACATATCAAACGGACAAGTGGTTGATCCTAACACAGGCCACTGGTGAGGTGCACGCCAAGGTGGTGGGTGAAATTCGATTTATTCGTCAAAACTCCATTTCTCAGAGTCCCCTGATGCAATGCTCGAAGCCGACCCTGACCCTCTCACCACCCATGACCCTATCGGTGTTACACGGGCGGTCGACGAGTCTTTCACTTGTTTCATCCATGAAAGAAAAATAAACCCGGATTTGTTTTCCACCAACTCCCAATCTGAGGCCTTTTCTCTTTTGCTCCCATTTATGCCACAAGCTCGACAACACCACCAGCCTCGGTGATCTTCTTCTCAGCCAGCCGGCTGACCCATCTTGCGCGCACAACCAGGGGGATCTCGGGGAGGCGGCCCTTGCCGAGGACCTTGGAGTAGCCGAGCGGCAGGAGATCGAGGACGGGGACGGTGTCCTTCTTGGCGCCGGAGATGTAGGCGTCACGGGTCTCGATGGGGACAAGGGTCCAGAGCTGAAAGATGTTAGCCGGCTGCGTTAAGGTTCACGTTCGCAGCGCTGTCTGCCACGCCCTTGGAGCAATGAGATTGTGGCCAATCCCAAGTACAAGAACAAGGAGCGTTGGCGAGCGAGCGCGCTCGTTTGATGGCGGGCGAGTGTACCTTGTCCAGGTTGATGACGGGCTTCCAGAAGTGGGCTTGCTGCTTGTGGAAGTATCGCATGCCGACCTTTCCGAAGTAACCGGGATGGTACTATTCCCAATGTCAGTCGCCCGCTCGAACTACATCCTCGCTTCGGATTCTCGAACCTTGTCCATGTTGGTGCGGTGGTGGTGCTGACCACCAGCAAGACCACGACCACCGGGGTGCTTGCGGTGCTTGCCTACACGACCGTGTCCATGGGAGACGTGGCCGCGACTGGAAAAAACATCATGTTAGCCCAGATTCTTCTCGTGTTTCAAGGTGGGCTGTTTCGCGGCGGCGACAGCGCAGCCTCGATCGGTCGGCGGCTGCGCTCTCAATCGTGGCAATGGAGCGCACAGCGGGTAGAGGAGTGAGTCAAGACGTACTGCTTGCGGGTCTTCGAGGTTCGGGTAGGCATGGCGACGTTGGGTGGTGATGTCGCTTTTCCGTGGTTTGCGTCGAGAACTCGAGGTGGGCAACGATGTTTTTGCGTATGGCCCTTGGATCTCACTAGCCCGGAATATTGTTAGTGAGAGGGCAGTTTAGCCCTAACGTGGGCAGTGTGTGTTTGTGCGGACTGGCCACCGGGCCAGATTTGATCCGACAATGGCTGAGTCATGTGACAAGATCGAGGTTGGCCCCACACACACACGCTAGCCCCACTGCCGTCTTGGGAACTTCACGATCCCAAACAATGGAGGTGAGCCGTTGCGTTGGTGGATATACAGCCGACGCCCGGGGTTACGATGGCTCAGGTTGGAGACAAAGGTTCAGCTATTGAAGATGTCTCGAAGAGTCTCGGAGACCTCAACTTCCATCATCCTTTCACTCCCTACGATGTGCAAGAACAATTTATGAGGACCGTATACGATGTGCTTGAAACCGGCGATGGCCAGATTGGCATTCTGGAGAGCCCAACAGGAACCGTGAGTACTCCTTCACCCATTGGATTACGAGAGCCAGGTTCGCCAAAATCATCCCAACGTTCTTGACGACACGGCATTTAGGCCCTGCGCAGTGATTGTGGTCGTCTGTTTCTTACTGACATGGAGCAGGGCAAGTCTTTGTCGCTCATCTGCTCCTCTCTGACCTGGCTGCGAAACCACAAAGCCACCAAATATGAAGCATCCCTGCAAGTGAACGATGACTCCTACCAAGATGAGCCCCAGTGGGTTATCGACCAACTACTGCGCCGCAAACGAGACGAGCTCGTGCGTAAATGGGAGGATAGAGAGAAACGCCTCGAAAACGCCCGACGGAAGGAGAAGGCGCTTGAAGAGCGTGGCCGGAAACGTCGACGTATCGAGGACGACGCAACGACGCGCCGCAACCCGGAGGATGAGGATGCCGAGTGGCTCCTTGACGACTGGGATGACCGCGGATCTGACAATCAGGATTCCTTGTCGGGACTGAGTAAAGAGACGCGGGAAACGCTGACACGCATCGGCCTCGGCGGTTTCAAGAAGGAGGAGGATGAGCAGGACATGCTTGGCGAAGAGGTCAAGGTGCGGACTCTATCCTTTTCGACTGGAGCAGCTCGTAGTGACATGAATAGATCTACTACACTTCAAGAACTCATTCGCAACTGTCTCAATTTATTGCCGAGCTTCGTCGTCCGAGCTTTCCGTCTTCTCTACCCCAGGCCGTCACTCAATCAGGTTCCACTGTAGAGACTGTGAAGTTGCTGCCTCTATCATCCCGCCAGAAGCTGTGCATCAATCCCTCCGTCTCTCGGCTCGGTTCTGTACAGGCAATCAACGACCGCTGCGCCGAGCTTCAACAGCCCAGGTCTGGCAAGAAATGCCCCTACGTTCCCGATGATAAGCTGCTTTCGCAGACGCACGAGTTCCGAGATAACACGCTGGCGACCATTCCGGATATTGAGGATCTCCATAACCTAGGGAAATCGTTGTCCGTGTGTCCCTACTATGCGTCCAGAACGGCTCTGGCAGGCGCCGAGATCATCACGTTACCGTACCCATTACTCCTGCAGAAAAGCGCCCGTGATGCGCTCGGGGTCAAGTTGGAGGGCAATGTGGTGATAGTCGACGAGGCGCATAATATCATGGATGCGGTATCGAACGTGCATGCTGCCGAGCTGCGTCTGAGCGACCTCAAACGCGGAAGAGGCATGCTGGGGGTGTACGTCAAGCGATTTGGGAAGAAACTCAAGGGCGTGAACCGCGTCAACGTTGGTAGAGTGGGGAGGATAATTGAAGGCTTGACGGCATGGATGGAGGGTGCTCTCCAATTCAAGGCAAGTTCCTCGCTCTGTTGGAAGCACAAACCATCTGACTGAAGCAGCAAGACAATGGTATCGTCGATCCGAATGACCTGACTCGACCAAAAGGCATCGACCAAATCAATCTCTTCGAACTCATCGAGTACATCCAAGAATCGAAACTCGCGTACAAGATTGAGAGCTACGCCTCTCATGTTGAGAGCGAGAAAGAGCCTGACAAGGCTACGCCGAGGTCCAGCTCCCCTGTGCTTCACACTCTGGTCTCCTTCCTTATTGCGCTCACGAATTTGAGCTATGAAGGACGCATTTTCTACCAAAAATTGAATGGCCCAGCCCCTGACGTGCAATTGACGTACCTGCTCCTGTCCCCGACGCACGCTTTTGCAGCCATTGCAGCCAGCGCCAGGGCAGTCATTTTAGCCGGCGGGACAATGTCACCGTTTGAGGACTACAAGGATCATCTATTCCCTTTGCATTCCCCATCCAAAGTGACCACCTTGAGCTGCGGGCATGTGATACCACCGGAGAACCTATGTGTGTGGACACTTGCTTCGTCTCGGCCAGAAGCGCCACCCTTTGAGTTTAGCTTCCAACGACGAGGGGACCGAGCAATGATTGCGCAGCTCGGACTGGCGGTGTTGAACATATGTTCCGTCGTTCCGGATGGAGTGGTTGCATTTTTCCCGAGCTACGGCTACCTGGATGAGGTTGTTGAAGTGTGGCAGCAGCGCCAGGGCGACAAGCAATCGATCTGGGAAAGACTGCAGACACGGAAGGCTTTGTTCAGGGAGTCGAAGGGCGGAGGCAGCGACAATGTTCTTGAGGAATATACAAAAGCAATCCTAGGTGACGCAAAAACGGCGGCAACGGGCAAAGGAGCCTTATTGCTCAGCGTCGTAGGCGGCAAGATGTCCGAAGGCATCAACTTTTCCGACCGCCTCGGCCGCTGCATCCTCGTCATAGGGCTACCGTACCCCAACATTGCATCGCCAGACTGGAAAGCCAAGATTGAATACATCGAGTCGACGACCGTAAACCGACTGACGGAGCAGGGTGTCACCAAGACCGAGGCCACAACCAAAGCAAAGCAAACGGCGCGGGACTACTACGAGAACGCGTGTATGCGCGCAGTCAACCAGAGCATTGGACGGGCTATTCGACATCGAGGCGACTACGCAGCGATTGTGCTGGTGGATAGGAGATATGGGTCCGAAAGGATTCGAGGCAAGTTGCCGGGCTGGATTAAGGGCGGTTTGGTTGGTGATAGCCATGAGAAGGGGCTTGGACAGCTCATGGGGGCTTTGGGAGGTTTCTTCCGTGGGAAGAAGGAGGCGGCAAGCGGGTGAAGCCTGGAGAACGGAGGTCCTAGGATAAAGCCTTGTTGATAGCAATGGGGACAGAAGATCGTTCGGCTGTCCAGATTTCATTGAGGGTGTCTGATTCGAGTTTGGTCAAAAGGTAAATGTGCACCATTAGGTGATGTGATGCCGATTCAAAGGCGGGTACCTGAGGAGAGCCACGACATAAATTTCGAGCAATGGCCGGAACGGTGGCATACCCAGCCGCGTGCTGAAGCTTCTGCACACATTTTTGAGGGGATCCGTTGTTGAGCACACAGTATCAGAGCAGCCTGGGGATTGGGCGGAGTTCCATTCGGATTTTTACCATCTTGAAATGCCTGGATCCGGCTATACTATCCACAGCATCAGCGACAACTCCACGAGTGAGTAATGCCGAGTCCTCGAATTCATAGACAGCTGCCGTGTTACTAGACGCTGAATAGTAAACTAAGGGGCCGACTTGGAGGAATTTGGGACTGTGAAGATTGCCGATATGGGACTTGAAACTTTGATTGACCATCGATGGAGCCACTGAGGGTTTCTCTTTTGTCCGCCAGGTACCCAAAATGACCGCAAGGAGCCCCATCGGTCAAGGGCACCATGAGGCCATACAGCCGATCTCGGTCGTTCATGGCGTCCGTAAAACAAAAAGAGGCGGTAAAGGCTAGGGACATAAGCTTAGGTCGGTGTTAGCCGCTATACTACGTCGGATGACCACTGGTTGATGGGAGATGCTGTGATATTATATCTGGCATAGACTAGCCCAAATATGATCGTTCCTGACAACATGAAGCAGAAACACGCGCCACCTTTCATGAGTTCCTTTAAGTTGTTAAGCGGACAGCTAAAGATGTCTACCTGTAGAAAGTGCATAAGAAATAGCCTCATACTGTTCAGCTAGCTTTAGATGCTGGTTTGAAAGTCTTGCAAGAACCATATCGGCGAATTCCCTATGCCAGTGTTGTTCTCGGAGTGCAACCTGCTCGAACCCCCGAGGGTATACGCCAGCACAACCCCAATCGACAAACCAGACGTTCATATTTCGATCTAGGATCAAGTTTCGAGGGGCAATATCCTGATGTGTCAAGACCATGTCTTGGAACTGGAACTTTGGTGTTCCGGGAGGCAGCTGATACACCATATCACAAACGTCGATTTTGTGATTCAACCAGTCTTCGAGAGCTTGAAGTGTTGGGAAGGGGCCAGCACCATCCTCAGTAAACCACGGACCCTGGAACTTCTCATCTAGATCCCGACCGATAGGTCCAGGAGGTAGGTGATTGATAGTCAAGGCCTGCATTTTCTCGATCACATCAGCGACCTGGGCTACCATAGACTCCTTGGAAGGTCGGTCAAGACAGGCAAATGCGTCCTCCACCGTAGTCCCAGGAATGTAGTCCATGATGATAAAATAAGCTTTCATTGTTCTTCCAAAGCCATCAGGTATATCTGCCGTGAAAACTCGGTGTACTTTGGGAACTGCCAGGCCCAGGGTTTCACGAGCAAAGGTCATATTTTGTGACTCGCTCTTGGAAACCCGCTCCCCTCCCTTGATGACCAAATCTTTGGAGATGCGTGTGATTTGAATACCACCGTGCCGATGGATTTGCGGTGCTGTAGAATAGACTTGAAGTAACTGCTCCTCGGATGCGGACAAAACGTCTTTGCCGTTGAAAGGGAACGGGAACAGATCATCGAAAGCTTCCGGCTGCATGAAAACGAGGAGTTACTAAGTAAAAGTGAAGGTTGACATGTGATTGGTGAAGTGAAAGGACTTACGTCTTTGGAAGGGGTGAAAAAGTCGGTTGCAGCTGGAACCTCGTCGTCTTCATGCTGAGGCTCGTGGTGCGGCTGAGAGCCTGGCTGTGTGGCGGATGTCCTGAGCCTGGAGCGTTTCGATGGCGAAGATCCCATACTGAAAGGAAAGCCAGAGAAGCACAGATGGATCAATCGTGTTTGGTTGAGACGGACACATGAGCGATCGGGAGGGAATTGACGAGTTCAACTCGACCTAGCAAGTAGGTGATGTCTGCCTGTCAGGCTTCTTTGCTAGTAATCGAATAAAAAAAGGCAGGCAAGTGGTGCAGGTACATGTTGGGTGTGCACAAAGTGCTGAGTTGTTGGTGGTGGCGCTTGTCCGAGTACATCGTCCGCCCATCCATTTGCACATCTCACGCTACCCTGAAGCTAGCACCGGTACGTGGGAATGGCATTTTCGTACACTTGGTTTGGGAAACTTGGCTCAAGGCATGAGTTCTGAAGACGGCTTAAAATAGAGTCTACGGAGGTCCTTGAAGCACGATCGAAAAAGCGAGCTCACTTGACGATTATGCCGAAGGCTTTACTCAATATTTCTACTATGCCTATTCCACTAATAAATCCAGGTCATTGTGTCCGTGGTGAGTTTGGGCTCACAAAAGATTTACTAGTACATGACTGATATGCGGACGTCTTGGTCAAGTTCGCAACAGACTCTATGCAACCTTGAAAGTCCACATGGTATGTGTCTGGTATCATGTTTGCAGCTCAGTCTGGAAGTTCCTGACAGTCACCTGCCCACCCAGCTCGACCGTGGCAAAGTTAAACACAGCAAAACGGAAGCCCGAAAAGAACTGCCAGCGGTTATGCACCACGGTCGAGCCGAGAGGCTCCCAGGTCTCGCCGTCGAGGCTGTAGGAGAAGCTCGTCACGCGACTGGGCGTCAGGCCAAAGGCGGGCTCGACGTCGGCGTCGACGCGCAGCCAGACGGCGGCGCCCTCGACGACGGGTCCCGTGGCCTCGACGGTGCCGGTGGAGATGGTGGCCCAGCTGGAGTTCATATCGATGCCGTCGACGAAGACGAGCTGGGCGACGTCGCCCGTCTTATGCACGCCGATGTAGGCGCTCTCGTCGCGGAAGATGGCGGCGCCGGCGCGGTCGCCGTCGGCCATGGCGCTGATGTCGAGGTGCCAGGTGGCGAGGGAGCGCGGCGCGGTGATGCGGTGGGTGAGGGTGTTGCGGGCGTTGTAGAGGTCCTGGACGACGGAGGCCGTTCGCAGGACGAGGCCGTCGCCGCTCAGCTCAAAGTACTCCGGGTCCGGGCTGTGGTTCCACTCCCACTCCGGGTTCAAGGTGGGAGCGGAGAAGTCGTCGGAGCGCTCGACGCCCGGAACCGTCTTGTTGGTGGATACGGGCACGGGGTACGTCGACCCCCAGGTGCCGTCATCGAGGACCAGGGACGGCCAGTCGTCGTCGGACCACTCAATGGGGGCCATGACAGGGACACGGCCGGCCGGGTATGCGTCCATGAAGGCGATGTAGTGCCAGTCCCCGGCGGCCGTCTCGACCATGCCGCCCTGATGCGCCCAGCCGGCGTTGGGGAAGGGTCCTTCGAGGAAGTCCCAGAACTCGCGGACCTCGTAGGGGCCGAAGGGGTTGTCGGCGCGCAGCAGATACTGACCGCTGGCAACTTTTGTGGGCACGACCCAGTAGTAGCCGCGGATCTTGTACATGTGGGCGCCCTCGAGGTAGAGGTCGGCGCCACTGTCGTAGACGAGCTCCGTGCGGACCTCGGTGAGGCCGTCGGCCGAGAGCTCGGTGACTCGCAGCTGGCGGTTGCCCCAGGCGACGTACATGGTGTCGTCGTCGTCGAAGAGGATGCCGTTGTCATAGAAGCAACCGTCGATGGTGCCGTCGAGGGTCCAGTCCCAGGCTTCGTTGTCGCCGTCGTTTTCCAGGGCGTTGTTCCCCGGCGATGAGTACAGCCAGGTTCGGCCGGTGGACTGGATGCAGCCCATCCAGTAGAAGCGGTCGTCGGACTCGCGGTAGCGCATGGAGCTGGCCCAGATGCCGCGGACGTAGGCGCGGCTGTTGTCGCCGTTGAGGTTGTATTCGGGGCCAAAGTCGGCCACGTCGGGCACGCTGTGGCTGACGGGTGTCCAGTTGACCAGGTCGTACGACTTGTGGACCGGGGCGCCGGGCGAGTAGGCAAAAGTGGACGTGGTCATGTAGTAGGTGTTGGCCACGCGGAAGACGTCGATGTCCGGGAGGTCCTGGAAGCGCAGCGGGTTGGTGTACATGACTGGCTGGCACGACCGGGTTGGGCTGGCCAGGCCCGAGCCTGCCATGAGGCCGACGGCGAGAAGAGACGAGGAGAGCATCGCGGTGCTTATGTGTAAGTCGGGATGGGTCGAGGGACAGCCGAGGCGCTGGCCGACTTGCGAGGACCAGCGCCTTTAATACCTGCTCCTCCTTCACTCGAAGACAACAGGCTCACAAGAGAAAACAGCCTCTTTCTCTCTTAGACAAACCGCAAAGCCGAAGGCCATATTCCGCCGTCATCGTCCGTCTCCACCCAAGCCCAAGACCTGCGGCCCATGGCCTTGCGCGCCAATCACAGCACAGCACCGCACCGCTTCTCCCCGGACTCCAAAAGCAGAGGCGGTTTTCATGAGAGCCTTCTGCCGAAGCGGAACTGCGGGGGCACCAGCAGCCCTGCCAGTCATGAGGGGATCCCCCGGATGTTCCCCAACTTTGCGCTTTGGTCGATCGTCAATCCGATTTACCCCCTCCAACCACGGCCCAGCGTTTGCGGCAGGCCGAACCACACACCGATGGCCATGCATTAGGACCGCTAGTTGCGTGTGCGTCATTAAACACCTGGTTTTACAGTCGCCCCCGCAGAGCGTTCTTGCCCTTGCATGTGTGCGGCAGATGGAAGGGCGTTCGAGTAGTAGCTTGTCTAAGGAGCTGGCGCCTCAAGCAAGCTTCACGCTGATCCGTCCGCTTCTTCTATTTTGGTCTTGGCAAAGGTCTCGCAGTCACCATCCCCTCCGTGTGAAGTATCAGACGCATTGGCACGTATGTTGCCCTGTGTGTTAGACTACACCGTCCAATTACGCGTCACCTCGGTGGGGAACAATAGGCTCTTCCAGAAACATGCAGGTCGATGAAAAGGGGAATATGCGAAGCTATCTTAAACAAAAAAACCCAAATATTTTTAGCCATGCGCGTGATTCTCACTCGGAATCCGAGCAGTACTGGACAAGAGAACCGCTAGTCCGCGAGGAAGGTGGTCTTTTCAATCCGACGATGGCTCCTTTTTGTCTTCTGCAACGTCCGTGTCGTGGAAACTTGATATCAATGGGTTTAATTTCCGAAAACATAGGACCCGACACCCTATCTTCATGTACTAGCTTCTGGCCGTGCTGGATGAATGCTTTTCTTGCTTCCTGTGCATCCTGTTCTTCCAGCGCTGCTTTAGTTGAAGGCATGATTGTAGTCATGCTCAAGTTTGTGCCCTCAACTCTATTGCGCCATTCGTTCCGCAGCCGAACCTCGTCCAGGGCATCGGCGACGGCTATGTCTGTCTCGGCGGTAAGGGTGTGCTTTTCGAGTAGTTCTATGGTGGTGCAATGTCTCTGCTTGCCCTGATGTTCTTGCCCAGCCTGCTCGAGCCGCTCTAGTCGCTCTTCGGTAGTCTCTTCCTCCGTGCCGCTCAGCCGCCAGGCTTCGAAACTTCTTGTAGCGCCGCGTTCGCAAGCATAGTCACTCGCCTTGGGGTCAGTCTTGAAGGTGATCTCGGCGGCACATCGTGGACATCGAATGAAGAAGCGGAAGATGATAATCCCGAGATAGGTCTCGTCTGTGGTTCCCTTGCGCGCGTTGAACTTGGTGCCTTTGCCAATGTACTGCCCGCATGTCGTGCATTGCATTGGGAACGGTGCCATCAAGCGGACAGTCTGCAGCGGTGCTGAGCCCTTGGCTTTTTTAGTTCGAGGAACCTGTCGGGGGTCACAGTCATGGGGGTAGTACTTGGACAGAACCTTACGTTCCGACATGATGAGCGATGGCAATTGTCGTTGATGATATGTTTGGCTTGCAGAGCATGACTGCCTGGGTTGATTCGCCAGTAAGAAGCGAGCATGAATATATATACGAATTCCCTCAACTTGACACATTGCATTGGCGAAACTTTAGGTTAAAGAGATTCAAGGCTCTAACATTAAGGTTCCGTTCAAGCCCCCGCTAGCCTAATATGTGCCAGCAAACTAGCTGTTAGATTGGCCATGATCGGATATGCCGCAAGCTTTGTAGGCAGCTTAAAAGTGTATTCAAGGGCGAAGCAATGGTGGACCAGCCGCATCACGTTAAGTGCCTTTGACATGTGAAATCTGCCCTGGCTACCAATCATGGAATGTGTTTTCAAAATCATCTAATAATCATAGGCTTACAGGTCGTCCATCGTTGTGTGAACTAATCTTGTATGTGAATGGTTGTATAATGTCTCGGTACCCCGTACTGACTTCCTGAGTACTACACTGCTCTACATTGTGATCAAATTGTTTGCTATGCTACTTTAGCACCGTACAGGCTTTAATATTGCCTTAATGGTGATATGACCACACCGTCAATTATTCCCAAAATTATATGACAAGGCGATACCTGGTAGAAGCACCACAGAATTAACTAGCCAATTGCTTAATAGACTACATAACAACGCAGACCGGCAACATATACAACCACCACGCCCTTGTTGGCTCCAATATGAGTTTTCTTGTTACCACACGGAATGAGGCAGCTCTCGTACAGCGTGACACGGCGAAATGGAGAAACCCACGAATGAACAAAGGCAATCAACTCGATGATGCTGAGAAGACACAACATCTAAAACAAAAAGGCGGTACGACAAAGAGTTATCATGGAATAAAAAGGCACTGCGCAAGGTTAAATCGTTTGGAACAGACCACCGAACATTCCTGATGCATTGTAGCTCGTACTATTGTGCAAGTGCCGCATGATACGTGGCCTTGAGCCCTGTGCTGTGAGTAATTAAAGTTTGAAGTGATGCTGCTGATGGGTAAGTAGCTAAATTACGAGAACTGAACTGACATCAATCTGTTACGATTTTCTCTCTTGCTGTACTGCAATGGTGACTAAAGCATGGTGACGAGGCAACCGGAACAGCGAGTATCATCTTAAAAAAACCCACTAAGGTCCTGCTTGCGAACTGCGCCGTCTAATTGGTTGCTTCTTGATTTAAAGGCCCATGGCTTTGGGCGAGTAAGAAGAGCACGCACTCATACTGATTTGAATAATACAAATAATCTGTTATGATTACGTTTAGTAAATTTTTTTTATTCGAATTTAGGGCGTCAGAAAGTTCCTATATCGTCGGCACCACAACTCATTATCGGTGTAGATATCATCTAGATTGACAACCATATAGTATTGAGGACTTAACACCTGTTTCGGCTGATCCGGCAGCGTCATAAGTTCAGCAAACGTAGATGGTAGAAAGGAGCGAAAAATGCCCGGCGTGATTCTTAGGGCAACGACCTTACAGTATATAGAAGGCGCGCGCAAACACTGGGGCTACCAGAGCGAGTGCGTACCCAGGCTTGGCAGATGATAGTGTAATCAGACCAGCTGACTGATTTTCTTGTCAAGAAGGTGGTGAAATCAACGGCGACTTTCGATTGCAGTTCAGGAGAGATGCAATCAGGTGGGTTGTGCTGCTAGACCGAGCTTGGATAGACGGCCTCGGACCTCCCACTCGGCTGCCCCTATTCGAGTTTGGTCTGCTTTGTCAAGTTTATCAATCTCCAAGACATCGCAGATGGGGCACATTGTCCTTTGATCCCCCGGCTTTTTACAATCTTAACACTCTGGAGGAGCGGATTTTAGCTCCGGGGCAATAGTCCAAGGCCATTACGTCCACCTGCCAGGGCGACATCTGGGTCCGGTAAGTCAAAGAGGGGTGGTGGGCTTGGACATGATTCGTCGAGTTCCTGTCGCGAGCCGATCTGGACAAGGGGATAGCCCAATTTATCCAAGGCATGGAGGAACACCCTCTGTCAATGGCCAAAGGGCAGTTCGGCCTGGGATTTGGAGCTCCACCGGCTCTTGGGCATAGCTCGTGCCAAGATATCTCGGCAGCGGGGTTGCTGTAGGCTCGGAGCATGGGACGGCCGCCCAAGAGTTGCGACTGTTTGGTAAAGTGGGAAATTGGAGGAGCAGGTGCTTTTTGCCGTAGTCCATGCATTCCCAACCAGAGCCAGAACCTGACATAGGCTCCAAACGGCGGCGTGGAATACCGCAGCCAAGGACCCGAGCCCACGGTTTCCATACTCACGCAGGCCACGTGTAAACGAGAAAGGGACGTTGGCCGACAGTCTGCCGTTTGCCGCCGGAAATAAGGTGGGCGAGCGTTTGGACATGGACTATTCCCTCGGTGCCAGGTGAAAGCCGTAAGGATTCAGCCCACGCCGACCCATGAACTCTCCACATGAACCCCAGAGCCCAGGATGGACGGGGCACTTCACCTCATATTTGACATCTGAAAAGGGAATGTCGGAGGATGAAATGGCAATGCTCCGAGGTGAAGGAATCCTGTTCTTGCCGCGTAGCCAGACAGGGTTCTGCAGACGATGTATAACATGGGAGATGTCCGTTCTCGAAAGAACCCAGTGATTGTTGGTCGTACTCGCCTGTCTTCCTCAGGAGTCTCAAGTTTACGCAGTTGTGCTTTCGTTCCATCCTCTGCCCACAATGAGATACCTTGGCCTACTCCCCTTCGCCGGCGTAGCACTAGCTGCCAGGCCGTTCCTGGACGTGGTCGACACTGGCTTCGAGGACTACCTCGGTGGCCAGAGCAACTGGACCGAGGGGACTCTTCCGTCTCTGCAAGACATCCGCTCCATCCCCGACTTCGAGTACGCCGCCAAGCAGGTGCTCGCCGATGACGGCTGGGCTTTCTACCGCCTCGCCGCTGGCCAGGAATGGGGTGAGTTCACACGGCCACGGTACAGCTAGCTCTAACCTCGTTTATCTCCCAGGCTACCGCAACAACCTGGAAGTCTGGAACAAGGTCCAACTCAGGGCTCGCTTCCTTCGCAACGTGGTCGATCTGCGTGAGAACATAGGGTGAGACTCTCTTCGGGCCCATCACTGGATTGTTTGTGGTAGACGCTGACGTGTGGTGTAGCATCGAGCTGTTTGGATACAACTTCAGCGCCCCGTTCTTCATTGCGCCGGCTGCCAATGCAGCCCATGGCCACGAGCGGGCAGAGCTCAACTTTGCCGAGGCTGCCGGTGACGAGGACATCCTATACAACGTAAGCAACGGATATCCATTTCACGGTTTGTCTGGCTTACAGGTGCGCAGGCCGCGCTCTTTGCTAGCAAGACCATTGAGGAGATTGACGCTGTCAAGCGCAACGACACCCTGAACGGACGTCAGGTCATCTTCCAGCAGGTCAGACCTTCCACAGCGTTATTTGTAGGTGACGGTGCTAAAAGGAGCGTAGATCTACACCAACAACAACCTGAGCATCACCTGGAATGACCTGGACCGCGCGGCCCGAACTGGGGCCAAGGCCATCGTCCTCACCATTGACACCCCCGGCTCGTCTGTTCGCGTCCGCGGTGCACGCCACTCTGGACAGGACTAGTAAGTCAAGCTTCTCCAAGATGGCTTGGTCTTTACTGATAATTTGCGCAGTGCCTCAGCCACCACCCGACCCAACACTGTAGGTCCAAAACATCGCTTCCGTAGCCTGACGCTGACTCTCCCAGTGGGACACGTTCGACGAGGTCCGCAGCCGCACCGACCTGCCCATCATCCTCAAGGGCATTACCACCGTCCAGGACGCCGTCGATGCCATCGAGCACGGCGCCGACGGCATCTACATCTCCAACCACGGCGGCCGCCAGCTCGAGTACTCCCCCTCCCCCGTTGAGACGGCCTACGAGATCTTCCGCAACGCCCCCTGGGTTTTTGACCGGGTCCCCGTGCTTGCCGATAGCGGTGTCCGCAAGGGATCCGATGTGCTGAAGCTGCTTGCCCTCGGCGTCAAGGCTGTCGGTATGGGCAGACCGTGAGTTTTTAGTCGAACCCTGAAATTTAACAACGGCTAATCATCCCCAGTTTCATGTATGCCAATGTGTACGGCTATGAGGGTGTCGTCAAGGCTATTCGTCTTATGAAGAATGAGATTGTTCAGGACGGCTGGAACTTGGGCATTGGATCTCTTGATGATCTGAACCCTGAATTGGTGAGTATCCGACTGACTATGAAAGAGTTCTTGTTGCTAATCTTGATAGCTCAACCTGAACACACTTGAGCAGAATGTCAACATTCTAAAAGCTGCTTGTACATCTTAATTGATTAGTCATTGCGAAAGAACGCGCAATTATCAAAATTCCAAGTGTCGCCTTTCAAGAAATTGATAAATGCAGACTATGTTCATGTCCAAAATTTTGCAAGAACAAACACATAACCCAACGTTTGCTATACTAAACACATTTATGGGCCGAACCACTGGTGTCTGAAGCGCGTCAAGCTTACGTCCAATCAGCAACTTGTCACAAGCCATAAATATTCCAGGTTATAAATGGTTATTAAAAAGCTTCTCGTAATCAGCTGAGTACTCAGAAGAATGTTCAATACCCAGTTGTAGTCTAAGCAAAGACAACCTGAAGCTTTTCTAGGATCCCCATCTTTCAGTACACGATCGGGCAGGCTCTTGCTTCATTCCAGTGTCCAAGTGATTACCGAAATTGAGTAATATAGTTGACTCCAAGAACAGTTTCTGTTCAGGTAATGATCTTCCAAGAAGCATAGATCGAAGGGGCTTATTGAAGAAGTGTTTCTCAATTCAAAATCTTTCCTTTCCATGGTTGTGGTAAAACAAAGCTTTAGTGATATCGGTTTGATGATAGTTAGTTCATGTTTGGAATTCTAATGCTCTACTTTTATCTCGATAGGCAATTTGAAAGGTCCTCTACACACTCTTGAATAGTCAGAGCACAGCTCACTAGACAGTCTCCTCCGGCAGATATGTGCCAACGTCAACAGCATCCTCCCAGCTCAACCCCATGCCCCCAGCTTTGGTCAACTCCCACTGCTTCAACTCATACTTAGGATCCTGGCCTTCCTCCTGCTTCACTTCGGTCAGGTCGAAAATGCGGTAGTCGGCGTTGAAGTACCAGTACCCCGTCACGCCCTGCCGCAGGAAGGCCGAGTGCGATACGACGGCGATGACCTTTTCAGGGCGCGAGGACAGATCTGCGAGGACGGACTGGGCGCGTGCGAGGATGGCTTTGCGGTTGTACTTGTAGAGAGCGCCGGCGTCCGAGGTCTTGTCTGGGAAGACGGGGTCGACGTGAGAGAAATCGACTTGCGGGAATAGCTGCTCCAGTTCGGGCACAGGAGTGCCTGTGTCGCAGGGCTTGTCGGAGTTTTCTGCGGTCCATCAGCTTCATTGATCGATGCGTCAATGGCTCCTATGGCACTTGCCCTGCCACCCGGCATGTGCCTGAATGGGCACGCCCTCGTCCAACAGCCAGCCGAGGGAGCGCAGCGCGGTGTCGATCGTGCGGCGCATGGGGCTCACGAGAATGAGCTGGATGTTGTCGCGCAGCTCGGCGGGCAGGTTGGCCTGCAGGTGTGTGCTCAGCGAGGCGCATTGCTCCTCTCCGAGAGTGGACAGGACGGGGTCGTGGATGGAGTGGTCTGGGTGAGGCGTTAGTTGAAACAGCTGGCTATGGGCGGGAGAGACGTGCCTTGGGTGGCGTTGTGCAGGGCTTGCGCATGCCGGATGAGGATGATGGTGGGAGGCATCTTGGACGTGTGCAGGAATGAGGTGAGAAGAGGGTGGTGGTGAGAACAGCAGAGCCCACTGGATGAAAAGACGGCTTGCTATGAGCAGAAATAAGTGTGCAGCAAATCCATAGTCTTGCACTAGACATACAGCCAATGCCCTCATGGTATCACGCTTACAAGGTGACGTCGTGAATATGAGTCTTCACACATCTTTGTAACCTTTTACAGACTAATTAATCACTGGCTTCTGTTTCACCATCTATCTGCCCTGTTTGGATTCGTTCTTTGTTTTTGCAGTCTGCATATTTCTGCTCGCAGTATTTGCCGGTTGGACTCCATAATGAACGATAATGCACAATCGTGACACAAATGGATGCCTCAGGCACCCACGGCCATGGATTATCGACACGATAGGACGAACTATATCAATCACGCCTGGTTGAAGTAGTGCTTGGCTAGAGTCATGTACGGATTCACCGGTTTCAATTTTGTACAATCTCTGACCAATGAAACACCCGTTTGCTTGGATCCCTTGAATAAGTAGTTACTTCTAGGAGACAGCATGCTAACCCTGTGGCCGCAAACATCGTTGTTTCCTTGGTCCTCCGACCACAAAGCCGGTAGATAAAACACCGAGTGACCATTGATATAAAACGAGAGATGGTAATTAATTAGCATTAAATATCGGCTGAATCAATGTCCATGCTGAGTAGATACTTGATTGCGCAAGCCGAGAGGATGGGTAACTCTTCCCAACCTCACGCTAGGCATCATCGCCCAGTGAGCCGCTTCTCTACATACCGCAACGGCAGATACAGCACAGCGCTCAAAGCAAACGCAATTTCAAAGCCAATATCGCCCGTCGTCTGCGCAATCGGCCCCGTCCACCAAACCTGCGCCATGGACGGCACCACCAACGCAAACGCCAGCATCCCGCTGCCCAGCGCCGCGGCACCAACGGGCAACCTCTTGGCGTCCTCCCAGATGGCATGGTCGTACGACTCGTAGTTCCCCTTGCGAAAGACAATGTGCTCCACGGCCAGGATGCCGACGAACGCAGCGGACCAGTAGCCGATGAGGGCGACAAAGTTCTCGAGGTTGAGCAGGAAGCCGTCGGCGACGCGGATGGCAACGGGGATGACGATGACGGTGATGACAATGGCGAAGCCGTAGCGTGGGACGCGGATCAACCACGGAACCAGCGTCTGGAAGTTGAGCGTGATGGCGTACATGGTGCCGGCCGTGTTGCCCAGCAGCGTGAGCGAGAGCACCACGACGACGAACTGTCCGAAGCCGCCGGTGCTGGAGACCATGGCGGCGAGCACACCGCCAATCAGGTTCTCCTCGTAGGCCGTCTGCCAGGAGGGGTTGTTGGGGATGGCACCGGCGATGGCAGCGCCGAGTGTCATGAGGAGGACTGTCGGGATGACGAGGCCGCAGTACGTGTAGGCAAACACGCGCCATCTAAGTACCAGTCAATACAACCAGCCAACAAACAAGTAAATGTATGTACTTACGAAGGCACCTTGGGGTCGAAGTAGGTGGTCAAATCACTTGCAATGGCCGCCCACGGAATCATGTAGCTGGCAACAATCATGCCGAAGCTGATGATCTGGGGCGCGGTAGCCGGCTGCGCGGGCACGACCTGATCAACCAACCGGTGGCCGCCGCAGCCTGCGGCAATGGCGATAGTAATGACGGCAGGGATGAAGGCGTAGGTCTCGTAGAAGTGGAGCACCTTGAAGCCAGCGAAGGAGATGAGCAGCGACAACAGGGCGATGATGACGATGCCGGCGTCGGGTGTCAAAGTGTCGCCGGACACGGCACGCAGGCACTGGCCGCCGACGACGCAGAGAATGACGATGAAGCCGGTGAGGGTGGCGAGGTTAAGCAGCACAGGGACGGAGACGATGTAGCGGCTTGCACCAGTCAGTCCTAGCTCACACACACTCTCAGTTCAGGAGAACATACCCAAAGCTATACCGCGCAAAGACCATCTGCCTCATGCCCGTCTTGGGTCCAAACGTGGCCAGATACGCCGGCGCCACGGTCGACAGCAGACAGAAGAAGAGGATCACCAGGGCGGCATCCCGTAGGCTGAGCCCGTACACCATGGGGCCCAGCAGGCCGAAGAGGACCCCGAGGATGTTGGTGTTCATGGAGCACCAGACGGTGAAGATGTTGAGGTAGCGCGTCGACGTGCGGGCCGACAGGGGCAGAGGCTCGATGCCGCGCTGCTCGACGCGGCCGAGGCGCAGCGCTTTGGTGAAGAAGTTGACGCTCGACGTGCCCGACGTGGCCGAGGCGGCGTCGGTCGCCATGCTGGTGGGCTGCGGGTCCTTGGACGCGGCGGACTCGGGGTCCGGGTAGGCGGCCATGATGGATTGCTTTGGAAGAGAGGGTTGGAGGGTGTTTTAAGAGGGTATCGTGAGAATGACGAGATGCTGCTTCGTCCGTCTGATGAGACAACGCCTCCCTCGCCACCCGACATGCAACACGCAGTAAGACACAACCAATCAAAAAGCAGAGCCACTTCTTGGAAAACAATCCTCTGCAATAAGCAAAAGAGAAACGAGCTCACAAAGCTTCTACAATCAAACCCAACATGAGCCTGTATCTCTAAACAAAACTAGGCGTGTGAGAAACGACTTAAAGTTGTAGTCAGGGTGACTCAAGTTTTTTTTATCACTCCACAACCGGAGGCGAAGGTAAAAAATAAGATGAGTGGCTGATAATCCGCTGGAGGCATTTTTCCCCTAGCTTGCGCTTTATCGTAGGACAATCGGGCCCGGCATCGGATCCACACAATAGGGTCTAGACCCGAATCTAGCCGGTGGTTTGGTCCGGGGAGGATTCGGCGATGCTTGGCGTTACACCGCAATTCGTGTGAGGGCTTTTTGTTACTGGATTTATGCCCGGTTACAATATGACCTCGTAACTGTCGCGTTGTCTTTCCTAGCCTTGAAAAATGCTAGTCCACCTAACAGGTCATATAATTAGCTGCCCAAAACATTAAATGCCACAGAGCGCCAGCTCTTCTTTCCACTCCTCTTAAGTAGTCTAATAGTGGCACAAAGTTATACCCTCCCAGAATAAGATATTCAACTTTGAATAGTAGAGTCTTATTTAATATGCTCGTACGAGAGCCGTTCTCGGACTAGAGCCTCAAGATTGCCGGCGGTGGCTAAGATCTGAGTGTCGAAGACTTGGAGCTCTTCATGCCTTGCTGGGCATCCCAGGTTGAAGCTTGCGATGATACATTGGCCAAGATGCTGCAAATGGGCTCTGGATAGACTTTTGTTGGAACTCCGCGGTGTTTCTGTGCAATTGTCTGTCGTGTGAAAGATCATGCATGAAGGGTGGTTGAGGGTATGGTATCTTCAAATTGCGACAGCTTTTCGCTTTGGATCTCCGCTCTGGCCCTTCTCGATTGCAAAGATGATACGGCATTTTTGAGTTCAGCACTTCTCACAAAGCTTTCAAAAAATAAAAAATAAAAAAATAAAATAAAAGTAAAGACAAAAACAAGAAAATCCATTTGAGAACTTGACATAAAGAGTCTCGCGGTCCTCAAGCTGGTGCTCCACTGCTCTCCCATGTCCCCGGATGTGAAAGGACGTGTATAGACTGATTATTCCTTTCCAGCCGCCTTTTGTTTCTTCATTTCACTCCTCAAGATGTCCTTGGATTTCTTGAGCTCCCCAGTAATGTTTCTGTCGTTCTATAAAAGGCTGACCCAGAATCATGCTTTGTTCCAGTGTTTCGCAGACGTAAAACACTAAGTTGACACCCTTCTGAGACATATGAGCATCGCGCCTTAGGCACACCGGACCCGTCTTTCCTACGATTGGAAATGCTCTTTCTCCAATGATTTTAAGACTAGAAGGATCTCCGTCTTCAAGATCGTTAACATCAATCGCCAGCTGATGTGCGAGTTGCCGGGAGATGACATTTTTGTGGCATGATCCACTGACCCTCCCAATCACGGGATTGACGAAGTCTGATTTACCAGATGTTTGGTGGTAGAGTGAAACTGCTTCTGCGTTTGAAAAATCGGCTTGAAGCACACTGCCGCTAGCGTGAACGCTGATAAAGTCGCTGCTTGAGCGGTGGGAAATGGTAGGTTGTAACGCTTGTGCCACACCATTGCTACTCTTCTTGGGTGTTACAGCAGCTGTATTGCCTGTGACTTGTTTTGGGTGAGGGTCCGGGAGTGGAAGCTGTATTGCCGCCGGAGGTATGTCGAAATCCACTGCGAGACCATGACTACTGGCTTTCGTAGAATGTGTTGTGTCTGGCCTTGGGGAATCGAACAGATCCACCATCATATCACCATTAAAATAAACACCAGATGTCTCATTCCCGACAGCACCAGGAACACCATCTTTCGTTGACTGATGTACCAGTGGGTGCACGGTATCGAGAGATGAAGAAACGGAAATGTCAGGGGTAGAGACAAGCTTCGAGCTGTGTTCTGGAATTTCGCCTTTGCGCCGCATGCTACGCGACAAATCAAGAAGCGCGTTCATGTAGCCGGATGCGACCGCTGTTGATGTGGTGATGCCGATTTCGCCTCTTTCAAATGGCTTTCGTTGCAAGTACTCTTCTATCATCTTCTCATAAATCTTGAGCGAGAATTGTAGACGCTTACTAGCTATGATTAGCTGGGACGAATGCGATCAGAAGGATCACTTGTACTTCTCTTCAATCAGCCTCGCCCGAAAATTTGAATCTTGTGTGGTCCAGTGACGCTGATTTAGCTCCAAACAAATTGTGCTAATGATCATATCAACCGTCGTTTGCACTTGTTGCATGTCTCCAACGACTTCCATGATCTCAGGCTTCTTATTGTACGACCATAAGAATGCCTGCCAAAAGGTAATTGAACTGTTCAGTCTGAATACGGATTCTGGGATTCTTCTAACGCGTTGTTTTAATTGTTTTGCGAGTTGGTTAAGTGAAATGAGTGTTTTCTGTCGTCTTAGGTATTCGCATACGTTGGATTGATACTCAGAAAACTCCGTCTGCTGTATAGTTTTCAACGCAATGTGGAGGGCCATGCCACTGGTAGATAATTGACGAGCAACAAATGCTATCTCGTTGCCAATGACCTTCATACCCTTCGCAGTGCGGATAAGGCTCTGGCCGACCTTGGCTGAGGTAGCCGCAAGAGCAGCGACTGTGACGATGCTAGCGGTGAGACTTATTGGCTCAGCCATTTTGAGCAGCTAGGGCGATGTCTTGGAAAAAGTGCCTACTGGGCTCTTGTGCTGGGGCCACAGATCGATATATCATTAGGGATTGAGACGGCACGAGGAACGACTAATTTGAGCCTCCAAAACATTCGAAGTTATACTTTTATTGGCGGCTCAATTCATTACCGCGCTGGGGGGGCTGTGAAGGGGGCTGTTTAGGTGGCTATCGACCCGTTATGCAAGAACATCATGTGCCTACTGATGCTTGTCTTCCAGTCAATTAGCTTGGCAGTGCAAAGGTGCAGATAATGTAATAGTCGCCCCACAATGTTTAAGCCAGTGTGTGTCGCTACGTTGAAGAACTTAAAGTTGCCTAAGTATCCAACCCATTCCATGCTCACATCGCAGGCTGCAGGGGAAAACAATACCATGGACAGATGGGCTTATCTGACATCAACGTATTTCTTTGTAGCCACTACATGCTGCTCACATTTCTCGAGTTTTCATTAGATCAGATCCATGCCCAGTACATCACTCGCACCTTCACATTGCCAAGAAATTAAGCCATGGATATTTGAGGGTGGGTTGAAAATGTAACCTAGGCGTTGCATTGATTGGGCAGGCAGATGAACATTGCATCTAGTTCGCCTAAGGCAACGAGGCGGAGCCGTCCAAGTTCTTGTTGTGCACACCATTCTCGGTGAAAGCCAGGGCTTTTATGGCTACTCAGAATATTGCCTTGAGTTGATGGCATTTGACTTGCATGCATTGAAAAAAAAGCGGAGCTGCATATCGTGGCTATGTTCGTCACCCTTATCAGTGAGGCCTTTCCTATCCCTTTGAGTGCATCACCAGACGTAGCACCTAGACCTCAGTATTTCTCAGTATAACGCCCTGATTGCCTGCCAACATAAAAGGCGCCTACCCGGTATCCTTTAGTAGTTGGAATCCGACCCAGACGTTACACAATGCGCTGATGATAGGTGGGTGTTGTTGTAGTTAGAAAGGTTGAAAAGTGCTGCCTGCAGCAGCCACAGGCCCGAAGTCCGGCCGCCCTGTGATATCACCTTCCCGCTCCTGCTAATAGCTATCTAGCCGTATATAAAGCTCGTTACCAATACCACTGACGCCCCCGACGATAATTGTGTTCTATAGCTCATCCATGAAAAAATCAATTATGTAGGAATTTAGGTGGTAATGATTTTTTTGTTCACTCAAGGTATCGACCTAAATCGAAGGACAGGTGGGGCGGATACGTGCTTGCTACCTTACCGCACTCAAAGGGATACCATGCGCACTTCTCCGCAGAACGTTGGCTATGGGTCCAAGGTCAGCCCATTGCTCCGATGCCGGGGAGCGGGGACAGGTCGGTGAAGGGGTTTGGAACGCTACCTTGATGGCCGGAGAAGTCTTCAAGCACGTCTTGAGAGCCCATGTCGGCTTGGAAATCTGGAGTCCATGTTAGCGGCTAGCAAGCTGTATTATCCCTCATCATTAATGGGCATGGTGTGTCTTCTAGTTAAACTAAAGTATATGCTTACATGTAGGGACGGCCTACTGCGGGGTTAACCAGCCGTCAGATTAGTGGACTCCTGTGGAAGATTCAGACAAAGATGCAGGGGTACGATAGACGATATTGAGGATCTCATGATAAGACTAGGACTTCTGATATCGTTCACCTTGACGTAAGTAGGCTATATTACTAGGCAAACCGGTGCAAGTCGGAACTTGACCGAGTTAGTAACAAAAAGCGAATCGCAAATCTAGATATGCAAGATAGACATAGCAACAAGGAAGTGCTATCACTGCCAAGATGTCTTTCATCGATATGAGTTTGGCTATATAACAGACTGCGCCGTGGAGAGAGCGAAGAGATTCCTAGCTCCTTACCAGATTCATCCCCAAATCGCGGCCGTCCAGCACACATCATGAGGTCATTGCTGAGTCTCTTGCCCCTTCTGGGCACACTGGGTTCGCTTGCCGACGCCGAGACACTGTCCAAGCGCTCGGTGACCTTTGTCTCTCCTTCGCAGGTCAGCCCGGAAGGCGTGCACAACATCGTCGTCGAGTACTCTGGTGATGTTGATGGCGAGCTCACCATCGCCTACGGCCCATGCCACGGCGACATGATCGTCTCGGATGCCCAGCAACACATTGGCACCACCCACATCGGTGCCCACCCTATGGGTCGCCGTCATGCCGACCACAAGGACAGGCGCCCGACTAAATTCGTTTGGTTGACTCCCGCCGAAATGTCTGATGGATGCCTCTATGCCTTTCTCGATGATGAGCTTGTCGGACGGTCTCAGCAGCTCTCTGTCACCAAGCGCATGTCTCGCCGTAGTGAGAGGAAGTCATTCGCGGATGTCGCCGGAGATGACAGCATGTGGTTCAACGGCGTTGCCTATCTGCAGCAGAGGCAGCCCGACGAGTCATTCGTTGCCGCGGCCAAATCTAAGTCATTCGGTATCCTCGGTGGAGGCATTTCAGGCCTGATGAGCTCTGTAAGACCAATCACTCGCTGCACTATTGAGTTGGACTAACATTATTGTGTAGTTACTGCTGGACTCTGTTGGCATCCACAATTGGAAGATACTGGAGTCATCTGAGCGCGTCGGTGGTCGCATCAGGACGGTCTATCTCAACGGTACCTCTCCTGATGCTGGCCAGTATCACGAACTTGGACCCATGCGCTACCCGCTCGAAATCACGGACTCTGAGACCAACGAGACCTTCCCTATCATGGACCAGCGAATGGTTTTTCAGCTCATTGACGTCGTCAACGAGCTCAACGCCGACAACGACACGCTGCAGGTCAAGCTGATCGAGTGGATTCAGAGCTCTGCAAACACGCCTGTTCAGTCCCCCTTCCGCCGTCCGGACGGGACGTTCCCGAGCAGGACTGAGGTGGCGACCAACCCGGACTACTACAACCCGACAGTGTACAACAACGCCTCCGCTGCTGCCGAGGCCATTGCAGCCCTCGATGAATTCAAGGGGCTCACCCCGGAGCGCATCCGCATGTACGCCACCAACATCTTTGCTGCTTACAAGGAGGCCAAGGAAAATGGCATGTTTGACTTTTCCGAAGTCTCGTACCTCCGAGACGTCCTGAGGACGGACCTCAACACGACCGATGAGGTTGGGCAGTCACACATCTACTGGCCCATGTGGGAATACGAGACCGTCTACTTTCTTGCCAGCAAGTGGCTCACCATTGAGGGCGGTCTCAGCAGGCTGCCCGCCGCCTTTGAGCCTCTGATTCAAGACAAGGTCCAGTACGGTGCTAAAGTCAACGGTCTGCACTACAATAAGTGCAACAAGACCGTCTCCGTTTCCTGGAAGCCCACGGGCACCAATCCTTTCACCACTCCCAACAACATCGAGAACTTTGACTACGTCCTCAATAGCGTCCCGCTCAACTTGATGAAGTTTTGGAAATTGCCGGCCTACTCTAGCCTGCTGAGGCGCGCCATTGACCGAACCCTATATGCTAATGCTTGCAAGGTTGCCGTCCAGTTCGAGACACGATTCTGGGAGCACCTCGAGAGGCCCATCTTCGGCGGTTGCACTCGCATCACGTCCCCGCAGCTCGGCCAGGTTTGCTATCCTTCGTGGCACATGAACGACACCGGCCCCGGTACCATCCTGGCTTCCTACCTCTCCGACTACGAGGCTACCGTGGCGTGCGCCATGTCGGAGGAGGAGCACATGGCCTACATCAAGAGTGCTCTTACCGAGGTCCACGGCGAGGTGGTCGAGGAGAATTGGACGGGCAACTACGCGCGTCAATGCTGGGAGAAGGACGAGCACCACGCCGGTGCGTTCACCATGCAAATCTTTGCGCAACAGCACTTGTATCTCCCTGCTTTCTACCAGACCGAGTTCAACACGGTGTTCATTGGTGAGGCGGCTACCTTCACCCATACCTGGACCTTTAGCGCCCTTGAGAGTGCTATCAGAGGAACCGTCCAGTTGCTGCTGGATATGGGTCTTGTGGATGAGGCGAAGCAGATCACCAATACTTGGATGGCGCGCTGGATTGACCTATAGGTATAGTATGCCGCTAGATAATGATTTAAGAATGACAAATATCATATTCTAAAATTTATATCAACACGAAAACAATATCATCCCAAACGGCATGTAATGTCTCCGAGGGAAGACTTGTTTCTTTTATTGGTACGGTTTGGCATGTTCTAAAATCTAGAACATACACCAACTTCTCAGGTCTACCACTCTGTTTATGTAGAGACTGACTGTATTTGCTACTCAGTTACCTAATCACCAATTGTAAAGTGTTGAATATACCAATGGAATGAATGGGTACGAAACTCTAGCTAAGGACCGTGGTGGGGGTAGTTGCGCTCAAGACCAGCATCACGGGCTATAGCCTAGCAAGCCTGATGCTAATATATGCGATATATCAGCCTTTAGGATATTAGTCCTTATTCTAGGACCCTCATGTGGATGATGTGATGTGTTTTATGGTTCATGTATTTATCTGAAAGTCCTTGCTTGGGCCTTGTTATGGCCATGACTTTTGAGGTTTTATAAATATGCCGCGCTAAGCCAATGTTTTATTGATATATATTAAGACTATTCTCTTCGACTCTATTATTGAAGCTTTTACTATTAAGGCTTAGACTCTCGAGGTCTCCGGGAAATGAACATAACCCTTTCCAGCCACGAACGTTGCATACCATGGAATCTTTGCGTCCTTTTCAGCCAGATCGAGGTAGAACTCGGCAGCGCCAGGTCCAGAAAGCTCCTGCATAGTCATAGAACCTCCCTCTGCATGTCTTTCATCCGCAAAATGGAACCTATCGCGATATTAGCACTTCCTACACTGGTCAGCCTGGGGTATACTTACTTATACCCCTTCTCCTTGAAGGTCGCCCCGGCCACGCCGAGCCAAAAGCCTGCGGCGCTCTTACCAGCGCCGAGCGTCACCACCCGCGGTACGGGCCGGGTAACTGCCCCAAAGATGTTTCCGGTGTAAATGAAAGCCTTGGGAGCATCGTTCGTAGACGCTTCGAACCCAGCAACGGCTTCTCTGGCGGCGACGTATGCACTTGTATTCATTACGGCCATGTCCCTTTCGAAATCTCCAACAGGAACGGTGAAGATGTTGGACATATCGCTGGGGACTGTCAAGGCAGCAGCGTTGTAGACAACCACAGTAGGATGAGCACCGAGTTTGGCTTTGACTGTCTCGAAGATAGACGCGATGGCGCCGGGATTGGCCAAGTCGGCTTGGATTCGCAAGACTTCGTCAGACGCACCAGAAGATGTAGGTGCGCTACGTGAGACGAGAGCGATACTGTAGCCGGCGCTTTTGAAGCGTTCGGTGAGGCTTTGGCCGATGTTGGAGCCGGCGCCCAGAACCAGGAGGATCTTTTGGGAAGCCATGAGAACTAGAGTGTGATTATATGCACTCGTATAACGATTGGACTTGACGTAGTTGGAACTCACATGGCATTTATACTGGAAATCTGGGAACCATACCGTCATTGGCGCCTCGACTGTTGTCACCACTACTCCTAAATATCAAGTGGGCGGGAGTGAACCAACATGGTTAGCCTTGCGCGCTCGCCTATCCAGGCTACCAATGCATGCCGGGCAATCCAGACTCGGTGCTCCGAGGGCTTCGAGCATCCTCAACGCATCGAGATGTCATCTGATGGTTTTATTCCAGCCCTCGCTTTATTACGCTGGGGCTCATCGCCAGTAAGAGGGAATTTGGGCTGATCGTTACCATCAAACGACACCTACACCAGGTCTCTGTTCTACTTGACGGCTGCTGACTTACAACTCTTTAGTGCTTACCCAGTTCTGGCGTGCTCGGTCAATTCATTTGCGCTGGTAATCGTCAGAAACCTCTTTTCATCTCAAAGCCTTCCTCGAATATACAGCCGGCCTTACTGAACAATGACCTCGAGATATGCTATACCATTACTACCCGCGTGTCGCCATCCATCTCCTCACTGTCTTTCTTGCGATACGCGCTCTCACTGAACTTCTCACGACTTTAAACCCAGCTTTACGGTTCAGTCCTCATCATCTTGCGGAGTTAGTGTTCCTGCCGTCGTATACAGGGCTAGATACTTCACCCCTTGAACATGTTTCAGGCATCCACAGCGCCAAGATGGTGGTTGATGAAATGATTCATTCGATAAACCCAGCCCACGTTATCATGCACGCGCTCAGCAACAGCTCCTTCGCAACGTCCTCGGGCTAGTAGTGGCAATTACCATGATCAGTTGACCCAGAATTTATACGTCAAGGGAACAAGGAGACTGGGACTTCACTTACCTCTGCCAAGCGGGCGGCAAGCCCAATGCCCATGTTGGATGCTATCCATTGCAGACTTCTCCTCAGGTAAGTCCTCATGCTCTCATCGATGCAATCGACTTTGGAGGCGACATAGAGTGGCTGCATGACCAACAGGCCCCCCAATGTTTTTCCTGGATCCGCGATCCCATCAGATGGCGTTTCAAGAAACTCGTACAAATTTTCCGCAAGATGATACGGGATGGATGCAATGATATCCTCGGTGTGTACGATAATGGCACTTTCAAGATGATCGAGGGAATGTCCAAGGAGCCAGGATAGCTTCATCATTAACACGAGAAGCATGATTTGGCCAGCGCGAGAGGTGTTCCGTACACTGGCCACGTAAAGGTCTGGATAGGTATCAATGCGCCCTGGCCAGGAGCCACAAGCAACATCGGGGTCGTTACTGCACCCCTTGAGGCGTTGCACAGCTATCGGCCTTGTCTCCTTGGCCAAGCCGTTTTCCCACGTGGTAAATCCGTCTCTCAAGGCCACGCATTTGGTCCACAAGACGTGAAGGTCCAGTCCGGGGCTAGGGTCTTGGAACTGCGACCATAGTGTATCGAGTTGAATCAACAGGTTATCTAAACTCAGGGCTTGCGTGTTTGAGCTGGGCAAGAAGAAAAGAGTACTGGTCTTTCAAAAGTCAGCGTCAAGAAGCGCCAGGGCCAATTATCGTAAATAGATGATGAACTGACCTTGGCAGTGTAGGGATCGATTTCACGTTCCGCCTTGCTAATGTAGGATCTCTTGTTCAATAGACTCAATGGTGAAATCCCTGTCCCTAGCAACGCGGCGAGGCCCTTTGCATGTGCAAGATGATCACCGTTGTTTATCGATCTAGGCCTTGACATCTGCAACTCTCGCTTAGCAGAGTACCCTCTTTGACAAGATTGGAGTATACCGGAACAAACTCACCTCGTAAATCCCCAGGACCATGGCCGTCAATTTGGTCTCCGGGGAAGTCGCGGACAATGGGCTTTTCAGAGCGCCGGCCAAGGCCCCAAGCAGCTGTTGATAGTCCTCCTCAGCCACTCGCACCAGCTGCGGTCTTTGCAGTGGCTGCCCATGCGTGACGTGAGACACGGCCTTGCAAGCCCTGGCCAGCACCGCGTCCGCGGGCAACGCTGCGAGGATTTGTTCCAGGCCGGCCAAGAAGCCCCGGGAAGCGCCGAAAGGTGACGGCGCGATGCAAAAATCGTAGAGAAAAGATCGCACCGCATAGTCGGATCTCTGCTCTTCTGTGATCACTGCAATCAAGACGTCCACGTCGTCGATGAGCACGTTGGTGCCGGGGACTACGGCTCGCTTGGGTAGGCTGCACTTGCGCGCGCGCGTGACGGGGCCCGAGTGTGGATCATGCCGTCTAAAGGTCCGGTCGGCACCGCTTTCGTATCCGGTGCATGCTCGTTTAGCCTTGATGCACCTCAGGCATGACTGTGTTCCGGGGGATCAGTCTTGCTCGGCAGCTTACATGAGATCATAGGCAGATCTATGATTATGATAGAGCCACGGTGAACGTACTGGTCGAGTCTCATCACACTACTACCGGTCAGTTTTGCAGAGCACCTCGTCAAGCAGACGGTGAGGATGGTTTGGTAGTAGCTAACCTTCTTGCGGCGTCTGCGGCATGTACCGCACGCTCGGGAGGGACCATGGAATACCATAGCCGGACAGATGGGGCGCGACGGTTCCTCGATGTGTGCTTTGGCAATGGTCGTTGCCAGGAAAGAAAACCGCGGCGAAGACAGCACTAGATGCCCACGATCGGGGGCTGTCCTGTCGTTGTCTGACTCGGAGGTTTCAGTGAGTGGTGATGCCATGTCTGGAAGCAGCTAGGCTTGCGCGGCATGTGGAGCGACCCCGACAAAACCGGCAAATGGTGTGCGGAAGCAGCCCTGATTTCCGTCCGATATTTCCGTCAAGTAGGACTCAAGCGTCTTGGGTTCAGCGCGTCTCGGGGCTCGGACTTCGTACACTCCGCCTGTGCCTAAAGGTCGCAGGCCGAAGTGTCATGGGAGCAGCCTTGAGCTTCGTGGGTCGCCAGGATCTGAGCTTGTGGATTCGCTCGACTCGTTACCCGCCGTAGCTTTGTTCTTTGGTGGGATCCGCAGGTTCCTAATCAGGGTCCTTTGCAGCTGCAACTTCCGAGGTGGCAATGGCGTGTTGCGTCCCAATATCTTACCCGATCTCCTATAAAAAGCCCGGGACCAGCTACGGGGTAGTCGGACTGGCAATTTCTAAACTTGACTTCACTTCTCTCCAAGAGCATCAACCGCATTTCGCATACCTTGATCGTTGCCCGTCACTACAATGGCCGCTAGAATCGCATTAATCACAGGTCAGCTCCCCTGCGCAGTGATGGTGTCATCGATCCCCCACACTAACGGGTTTTGACCACAGGCGCAAACTCGGGCATCGGCTTCGTCACGGCCAAGGCTCTTGCGTCGGCTCCAGAGGGATTTCACGTTATCCTGACAAGTCGGAGCCTGTCCAAAGCCAAAGGGGCGGTCGCCGAGATCAGGGCCCTCACTGGCGTGGAGGAGGATAAATTCAGCACGCTTGAACTAGATGTTACAAACCAAAGTTCCATCGATAAAGCGGCGGCTTCGGTGCGTGAGAATTTTGGACACCTAGATGTGCTTATCAACAACGCTGGCATTGCGCCAGAGGGCCCCGACTTGGCCACAATGTTCCGCACCACATTCGAAACCAACACCTTCGGCCCAGTCCTCGTGTCCGCCGCCTTCCGCCCACTGCTGCTGGCCTCCAAGAACCCCTGGCTGCTCTACGTTGGCAGCGTGACCAGCTCACTGACCCACATCACCGATCCGACATCCCCTTTGCACGTCACCAATGCCGGCTCCGTTGCCTACCGGGCCAGCAAGGCGGCGCTGAACATGATCGCCATGCACGAGCAGCTGGAGACAAAGGACATGAACCTCAACATCCGCATCCTGTGTCCGGGGCTGGTGGTATCGAATTTACGCGGATCGAGCGATCAGGCTCGTAATGCAGGAGGGAACGCTGGGGACCCGGAGGACTCGGCGCGGCTGATTCTCAGCATCCTTCGTGGGGAGCGTGACGATCGGCCAGATACGCTCATCGAAGTTGATGGTAGTTCCCCGTGGTAGCTTCCAAGTCAGGATTGGGCAAGGTTATCAGGAAATAGATCTGAGAAGAACCTAGAAGGGTCAGCCTTCATGATGGGGCGAAAGAGGCCTGTTCCCAGACGCATGCACTGAGATGGACTTCCGGGCACGGAGAACGTAAATCTGGTTAGTAAACTATCTTCATGATTGAATTTTAAGCACGCCTGAGTCGAACATCATCGTTCCATCAACTGGGTTAGCCGTAGTCCGATGGCTTGGATTCCCATATCCCCGTGTATACCTTCCACAATGCCAGTGATTGCACTTGCAGGATACCTTTGCTCCTGTAGGCGGCTAGTTAGGGATTCGACAAATGACGGTCGCAATTCTTAAGCTCCCCTCTAACCTAGGCTCATAAATTCATCTAGATATATCACAAATTCGGACCCGGAATAGCCTTCACCCGACTTAGTAGCCAGCGCCTATCTTGTGGCTGGGTATGGCGTATGACGGGTTCATAATATCCGGCAATGCATATATCCCATTGTGTCGGCAATGCTTATTTCCATGAGCTGATATCATCCAACAACCCCCCGTCGTCATCTATTCCCCCAACCACACATCTCTCAAAGTATCAAAACAAAGCCATGCCCGAGGCGACAGACCACTATCGTCACCACCACAAGCCCTCGCACACCAAGGCGCCCTTCCCCCACGTCAACACTACCCAGCGCTACATCCCCGCCACACTTCCCACCGCAGCCGAAAGGACCACCCGGCGGGCGCCCCGTGCATTCCACGTCTGGCGCAGTCGGGATAACAGGAAGGGCCGCCACGCGTTGGTTGTTGCGCCGGAGTATGTAACTGAGGGACGGCATGAAGGGCCTCGGCTGTCGGCGCACTGGCGCGAGGTGCTGCGTGGTATCGCCAAAATGTTCCTGCGGTACCCGGTCTGGGATATCTCGTACGACGTAGCGGCTATCTTCACAATTGGTAAGGCCAAGTTTCGCCCCATGTCCAACCATTGCTGACGGCTGGAGGCTCCGTCATCTGGGTCATCAACGGCTTCTTCAGCTGGCTCCCCCTCGCAGCGCCATCCACCACCTTCCCCGGCGAAGCATCATGGGGCGGTGGCGTGACGGCCCTCGTCGGTGCCACGGTCTTTGAAGTCGGCTCCGTGCTGCTCATGCTGGAAGCCGTCAACGAAAACCGGGCAGACTGTTTCGGGTGGGCTGTGGAGGAAAGTCTGGACGGCTTGCTCAAGCTGCATTCGACGCATAGCTGCAGACACCATCATGCACAGACAAGAACTTTCGTTCAGCATCCCTTAACGTCGGAGCACATTCCGACGAAAGCGGGCCAGGGCCGTACATGGTCCTGGCTTCCAACCTGGCATGAGCTCCGCACCCACTACATGCGCGACCTCGGCTTCCTCGCCTCCTCCGCCCAACTGCTCGGCGCCACCATCTTCTGGATCGCCGGCATCACCGCCATCCCGCCCATCCTCTCCGGCTTCTCCACGCCCGCCGAGAACGGCCTGTACTGGTTCCCGCAGGTCCTCGGCGGCGTCGGCTTCATCGTGTCCGGCTTCCTCTTCATGGTGGAGGTGCAGCCGCACTGGTACATGCCGGCGCCGCGCGTCCTGGGCTGGCACATTGGGTTTTGGAACTTGGTCGGCGCGATCGGGTTTACGCTGTGTGGTGCGCTGGGGTTTGGCGCGCAGAGGGAGGGGGTTGAGTATGCGTTGACGCTGGCGACGTTCATCGGCTCGTGGGCGTTTCTAGTATGTTGTTTTATTCTGCCATCATTCTGTAGCATAACTGATGGCGATGCAGATCGGAAGTGTCATTCAACTCTATGAGAGTTTGAACAAGTATACACTATGGGTCGTCAAAGACCCATCCAAGTATGCATGAGCTTTGACCTGGCTGTACAAGCAGAATTGAGTATCCGGCAAAGCATTCTTGATATGGAACAGAAAGCTACCGAATTTCGTGATATCTAGATCACGATTCATCGTGCTCACAGCAACTTCATGTCACGCTCCACGATGACAGCTTTAGCTGCACACATTTGCCCTCGGCCCAGCCCTCGCCTCCACAATCCCCGGCACGTCCTCCGTCGCATCCAAGGCATACGCATAAAACGCAGCCGGGTCAAAGCTCTCACCCTGATCCGCAGCCACCGTCCCCGACGTGCCATCGTAGATATTCCCCACCGACGTCAGCGTAGCCTCCGGGTCCGTCGTGACCGGGTTGCGCGTGTCGCTGAAATACACGTTCTCAATGCGCGCGTCGGTTGCCCCACGCGCGTAGTGGCCGTAGCTGGTGATGCCGGTGACGTAGTTGTTGTAGAGGTGTGCGTGTAGCAGGTTGTCGGCCGATGGATTGCGCTGGTTGGTGTTGTCGAACCAGTTGTGGTGGATGGTGCCTTCGGCGACGACGTTCTCGGTCCACCCTGCACAGTGTTAGATAGGGGTTGGGCTTGTTTGCGGGGAACGTACCGATGCCAAAGGTCTTGTCGTGGTTGCGGAAGATGTTGTTGGAGACGGTCCAGAAGGTGGTGTCACGGCGAAGGTCTACCAGGCCGTCGCCACCGGCTTCGAAATGGCCTAGGAAGGTCAGTTTGGCAACGTTCTGTCTGCCTTCAGATTTAAACCTACAGTGATCGATCCAGATGTTGCTTGAGCCATCGGCCTGGATGCCGTCATGATCCGATGTATCTGGGTCGCCTGGGTTTGCTAGAGAGCATCAACAAGTCAGACTCAGGCCAGCGCACATATAAATATGCTTCATAAGTGTCAATCTCACTGATCCTCAAGTTGCGAATGATCACATTCTGCACCCCGTGAATGCCAAAGCCACCTTGGGCAATCGCTGCGTTCGCGCCAACGCCCACGATTGTCTTGTCGCTGGCCACTTCGAGCTCTTCACCTTCTGGCTCAACCACGATCGTGCCCTGCACTTTGATGATATAAGGGTCTTCGGCGGCTGCGTATTGCCTCAGGTCATCGACGTTGTCCACTGTGACTTCGGTGCCGCCGCGACCGCCGGTGGTGCCGCCGTTCAAGGACGCGAAGCCATCGGCCACGTCGTCGCAAGCGGCAGAGGCGACGGACGCGTACATGGCGACGGCAGCCGCGAGGGCAGCGGATGTAAAAGTCTTCATGATGAAAAGGATACTGTGCGGCTCAAAGACACCTCTTTTGATGACCAGCAAAGACAACGATGGCAAAGCTCGAAGCTAGAGGATTACGCCTCATTTATTCATCTTATGTCATTCCTCAATCCCTGTCGTTCATGTTCCGTAACCCCAATCTGGGGCAATACCCGGGGTCGCATTCGTGCAATTTCCATCGTGAGGAGCTGGGATCGACAGTGTGGGTAAAAAATTCCCATCAATCGGTTTCAAGTAAACCACAATGATCGACGAGCGCCATGCCAAGAACTTATGCATACTGTCACAAACTCATATATCCGTCGGCAAGAATAGGAATTCTTCCGTGCAAAGTGGAATCACCTCTGACAAAGGCCGCTCAAAGTGTCGTTCAGGACAGTATCTATTGCAATTATACGTGGCGTGGTCTCCACCAACTGCAGCTATCGAGTCAGTGATTCGCTGAATGATGCGTGAAGCATTGGAAGTGAGGAATATCTTTTCCGGAGAACACGCTATTCGGATGGCGAATATGGTAATCATATGTCTGCATCTTCCTATGACTGAGAGCTAGGCTGATGTTTGTCGGGCAGCAATGTCTGGTTGACGATCTGGGTCCGGGAACAATCGACATCACGAGAGAGGTTAAGCTAGCTCTTGACCCGAAGTAAGTGGATGTAGCCAACTTCTTCATAGCTAGTTAATGAACAGAAAATGATACTGTCTACTTCCGCAAATGGTTTATGAACCCTGGCAAAGTGCTTACCGCTAGATGGTGGGATGACGCATTACAATCTGTCGGTTGATGAAAGATTGGAAATGTTTGTGAAACAATAATGGGAGGTTTTGGTTACTTTCCATCTACAGCATTGATAGCATCATCCTATACTCTGCAACACATGAGAAGATGCTAAGCATTTCATCCTGTGCTTCACGCAACTACATCATTACTTAGATTAGACCCAGTGAATGGGCCGAATGGGCTGTTCGGGTATCTCGAGAAATGTACCACCAATAAGCCCAAGTGTTTCTTTACGACGGGCATGAGTCCAACCCCCAAAAACCCAGGCACTAAGGGAGATAGTCGGTATGAGCCCAGAGCGCACATTTGCATGGTTTAATCACCTTGCAGATGCCGAGTGGCAACACCCCCACACCTGACAGCACGGCCAGGCAAGCATCTCATCTTCAATTCACTGGCAGGCAAGGCCAGTCTAGTGACGTTATGCAAATCAGCCGCAATGAATTAGTCCCGTGAGCATCAAATTTCTTAGGAGCTGGCATCGTGGCCACGTATGCAGCCCTAGACTTGGGCTTGATACGACCGGCGATCGGGATTCGGGTAACATACCGACAATCCCCTGTACACTTGCTACACGCTGATTATTTTCTGGTATACTTCTCGTATAGCCATTGAAACAAAGAACTATGGGAACGCAACATGACTGATAAGCAGTTCCGCCAACAGCCCGGCAGTGGTAACTGTTTTCCCAGCCAATGTTCCCGGATGTTTTAGTCAGCCCTGGTCTTTCCGCAGAGCTACAGCCCAGCCCCTAAAAGGACAGGTTAAACCGAGTAGGAACTCGCCCCAGCTTGCCGTCCTGGACAACGGCCAGAATCGGGCTGTCCTGGAGCTATCGGGCTGTCCTGGAGCTATCGGGCTGTCCTGGAGCTATCGGGCTGTCCTGGAGCTATCGGCCAGGGTCTCGACCCTCGGTACCGCCTCCGTACGCCACCTGTTCTAGGCTCTAAGAAGCCCTTCAGGGCCCCGCGTGAGATATATTCGTTGCAGTAGCGGCTTGGGTATTGTAAGCTTGTGCAGTGGGACTTGACAGGTTAGGCACGTTGGCCAACCGAGGCTCTTCAAAGGGGAGCATCAGAGTTCTCGCCGTCATAGCCAAAGTTGCACGGTTTAGCTATTCACAATCACATTTCTCTAAATAGGAGTTTCTTGAGAGCCTCTGGCCTCTTGGCTACAGTCGTCAAATGCGTTGCATGGCTGACGTGATAAAAAGCCATTTGACCACAACGAATGCGACTGACGGCATAAAAGCCACCAGCGATCATCACCATTTAGAATTGGTCAACTCTGCAATTCTGGCCTATCGCATCACATCTTGGCCTGCAGGCTGCCAGCACAAGACGGCAAGGCGCCCAAGGCCATAGCGCCGGCTGTTGGATCCTTTTCTGCGGACGTTGACACGGCCGCTAGAACCTTGTGATCGACGACATGGCCGGCGGCAGGGCCAAGCGTTCCGCTCGGAAACATGACCCTTGTTCGTGAAGCTAATGCCGCAGCATTCCCTTCTTTTGTTTCTTCTGTGTTCTTCACTGGCCATGTTGCTCGAAGTACAGGCCGTTTCTTCCTAATCAGCTGGATTGTGCAAAGCAGCATTGTGTTTGGCATTCAATTCTCATCACTGTATGTCACAGGGGCAAAAGGAGAAAACAAAGAAGCAAATATACCTCTGCAGTTAAGGTTTCTCGAACTACCTGTGATCTATCACAAACACGGGGCTACAACCCATGTGCTTCTTCCCGCCTTGCCACCCCTTGCCCAGCCGTCCCCGTGCCATGCGTTCTGTTTGCATTACTGCCCGAACATTTCCCGGGCCAAGAGCGGCGCCAAGCATGGGGGCCTCTAATTCCCCGTAAGTGGAAGTTGCTTTTTTCCTTGCTACAGGGCTGATCACATCCGCCACGAACGCCGCCACCTTCGTCAGGCATCGGGGACTCGGGCACAGCACCGACGAAAAGCTGGCCAATCTATTTGGTGTTTAATTAGCCGCTCGTAAAGCTTCATTCCGCGGCTGAAGAAGTCACAAAACTGGAGTCGTCAAGCTTTGTCCGTTGACAACGACTATGTGCAACCTTTTCCCAGCATATAGGATAACAGGTCAACACTGTTCAGACACAACCAGATGGCCTCATTAACTGTATGTAGATCTGTGTTGTCCCCGTTCTCTTCAACAAAAACGTCTTCTCCCAATGGAGTGGTTCTCAAAGGCTCGAACCGAGCCGTCAGCCGAGCTACGCGGTGGTATGCGACCTATCACTCAACCGAACGAGCCTAAGACGCCACGCGCCGCGCCGGCAGCTGCCGCAAGGGGTGTTTCAATGCGCCTCACCGACTTTTTCCCGATGCTTTGTCACTGGTGGCGCTTGTGCGCTGAGACATGCATACGCCTTCCGGCTTCCGCTGGTGGCGATGGCAGCCATGAGCTTCCCAACGTAGATGTGGCTACAGGTAGCTGAACGCCGTATGAGGTTAGATTGTCTCAATGATCTTCACAGTCTGTAGATTCTATTATCTCAAATAGCGGCGGAAGGCAGTTGTTTTCTCACCACCAGCCGAGCATATGTCTTTTAGGTAGACCGGATTTCTCACTGTATGCCGGAACAAGTCCTCCAACAGAGATGAAATACAGTTCCCTAATCAAATGTTCCAATGATTAGGAAACGCCATGTAGTCAAAGTGAAATGAACGGAATTCGTAATCTACGCTTCGCCATCTCTACACCTGGGGTGTAGGATGGACCAACGTCCAGCACAGCGTGAATAGTGCTCACGATAACTGTCTCGGCAACAGAACCGATCTATCAGATTACACCCGACGCCGCATGCCGAATGCAAACAGTTGCCTCCAACATCAAGGGGTAGTCGTCACCCGGCAGGCAGTCTCTGTCCCGAGGCTGACGAGCGAATGTTGGCATACAAGAATATCATTGGAGCATTACTGCCGAGGCTCTCCGAACTGCCTCAAGCCTCGAAACTTGGCAATGCAACTGCGTCGTCAAAGCAGACGTCGTGATGCGCCTTCTGGCTTACGGCGGCTTGCTTTTGTCGTATTGGTGCGATGCGGTGAAGTAATGATGGACTACGGGGATGAAGTTGTCACATCCAGGCAGGAGCAGATGATCCGGAGACTCGTTGTCGTCTTTCTACGAGCCGATGGATCGTTCAGTATGAAGAGGCAAGACTCTCCCGATGATTCTTGTCAACTATATAAGATGCCATAGATCCCTTCAATAATCTGACATCCTCACTCTCTCCAGCTCCAAGCAAGTCTCTAAAGTCTTCCCTTCCAAGCAATCACTCAACTGCGGCCCAGCCACCAAGTCCTCTACTTTCCAAAGTTCACAACCACTCTTCACAACTTTCAAGATGAAGTTCTCCAACATCCTCTTCATGGCTTCCCTCGCCTTCGCAGCACCCCAGGCTGCACCCGGCAACGGCGCCATCGTAGCTCGCCACGCTGAAGCCGTTGTGCCTCGTCACGTCGACGTTGGTGTCGCGCCTCGACATGCCGGCGTGGCCATGAAGGCTCGCCATGTCGAGGAGGCCGTCGTCAAGACCAAGGCCCGACATGCCGAGCCGCCTGTTGCTCCCAGGCAGCTCAGCATCATTGGGCAAGTTGTCGAAATCGTCGAGACTCTGGCGGCGACGCTCACCCTGAGTGTTACCGTTCTCCGTAAGTGGTCTGCCTGCTCATCAAGTAAAAGTCTACTAACGAGAAGCAGAGGCTACCATCACCGCCATCTTGGACACTGTTGGGGAGATCCCAGCCGAGCTTATCACTGATCTTGTGGACGCTCTCACTGGCATCCTCGACGCTGTTTTGGATGCAGTGACTGCCATCCTCGCCGTGACCACTCTGGGCCTAGGCCTCGTCCTGGAGTTACTCTCCAGCCTTTCCACGGGAGACATTGCGGACCTGACGGCTGCCCTGACTTCACTGACCGATGCACTTGCCCTGCTGACCCCTATCCTTGAGACCATCACCACACTTCCCGAAACCGTCCTCAGCGAAGTCTCGGGTCTCCTGACCTCATTGACCGGTGCGATTGCCGATCTCCTCGACGTTCTTACCGACATTCTCACTGCTGTGACTCTTGTCGCCAGCATCCTCAACCTTGCCCTGGGCTCTCTCCTGGACGTCATTGGAGGACTGGGCGATGTTATTGGAGATCTCATCGATGGCCTTGACCTCGGCGGTCTCCTCGGTGGCATTCTGGACCTTCTCCTCGGCCTCACCGACATCTTCTAATCATGTTGGCTACTCTGAACAATCCAGTGCTACAGCATGAATCAAACTAAAGACTCAGATATTCAAGACCTTTCTAGCTACAAGCAAGGGAATAGAACGCTGAATGGAAGACTGGAGCAGCTCGTGGCTGTTTTCAAGGGAGGCACCTACCTGTACGGTCGTTTCACGCCTCATGTGGCTAGCTGACGGATGTTTACACTATTTATGAATATAACACTAACGCTCGTTAAATTATGGTTTATTCTGAATGCCTAAAAGATATTCTTCGTTACGTCATGTCCTTCGCAACTCCGAGATTACCAAATCCACTTGCCGTAGGAAGAGTATTGGCATCCCTCATCAGCCAATCACGCGTGGCAGGGCTGTCATCAGCTAGCTGGTAATTAGTATGTTCCATTCCAAACTTATTTCCTGCTGTTACCTGTTTCCGTATGGTCTAGTCGGTCTAGCCTCGCTGCTAAGCATTCAAAACAGGGAGCCGTCCATGCCACTAGGGCTGCCGGCGTGCGTCCGCTTGCTCTGATAGCGCGGATACGGGCGGCCAAGATTGGGTGGCTCGACAGCCTAGCGCTCGACAAAGAGTCTCGGTCATCCAGTGGGCAAGGGAATCCCTGGAGGCCTGCTGAAGAAACCAGGAACGGCCTGGGCAGCCTCAGTGCCTCCTCCTCGTTGCGCCACGTCAGACTATGTGCGGCTACGGCGTTTGCATGACCTGACCCTATCTTCGGCCATGCTAGCATCTGTCTATGAATTTATAAGATACGCCTTTGCCCGATTGATGATATCGAGCACCATCTTCCTGTCTTTGACAACACGAAAGCACAAGGCCGTCGATCAGCGCCGCTGAATTAGATCCGCCTCACACAGCACTCCGACAGCAGACGTCTCTGATGTGGACTAACATACGTGCTTACCACAATTCCATAGTTATTTCAAATGTATTTACAGAGATTAGCTGGCTCCTTCCTTGGGGTTATTTGTCAGTCGAGCCTCATGAAAGGGCGGCTTGGACTCGATACTGGACTTGCGGTGTTCTCGAGGAACGTCCACGAGTCAGTCGTTGACTAGGGGAAGCCGCCCGCGAGTAGAATCCGGGGCCTGGGAACCATCATCAGCCACAGGTCCCGCTCCATTGACGATCCTCCTCTCATAAGTCCATGACTCAGGCGACTCAGCACCCCCGTATTATGCACTGACAACAGACCAGTGCCTACAACCGCCTCACGTCTAGCAAAGGGCTCTTGTGCCTCCAACATGGTTGGATCAGCGCACCAATAGAACACCCGACATGTTTCTTCCGTGCCTCGCCACAGATGCCTGTTTGGGGGNTACGACGTGTGAACAGACGAGCGGGTGCTCGGACACCATATACAAGTGTGCCACCATCCTCCCGGCCTGTTCCTTTCCGGGCCGCCCTACTGGGTGCTTGCAAGGCGGAGGCCTGATTTTATGGGGTTTTCAAGCACGGCAGTTGCCCGCTAGGCGGCGTGTTTTTGTCATTGGCTTGCACGAAATGTTAGCTGTCTGTGTCAGTCCCAGAGCTAAGAGGCTGGTGTTGGATCGTTCATCGGGGTGTCGTCTCTTCTTAGTCTGGGGGACCCCATGTCCATATAATCCACCCTTCTGCCCTTCACCTTTCCAGCTTGGGGTTCTGATCATGCCATTTCCGTATTGACCTAACCAACTCAGGGAGACGATACGGCTCAACAGCCATGAGCTCAATGCCACCTTTCCTCGCCTAGGAAATATTTCCTTGTCGAACTTCAATATCTGCATCCATCAAAGGGCTCGCCCCAAGGACCCTCGGCCGCAATGGCTTATCAGAAGGCATTGTTGTTGGTGTCGCTGGCCGCTCTGGCCGGCACCGGCCTCACACAGACGCCGCAGGCCGACCTCTTCTCCTACATTCCCCGAATCCCCCAGTGCGGCGTAAGTGCAAGCCCGCAGACGTCCATCCGCTGGAGGGACACTCGTCGACAATATTAACCTCTGGCAGCTCGGTTGTATCGTGGACCAGGTTCCAAAGTCACGCTGTCGCACCCTAGTCAACGCAACATGCATCTGCACAGACCGCGATTTCTACGCAGCCACACAGGACTGCATCTTGGAAGCCTGCGAGGATGCCATGGACGCGATTGGTTCGTCAGAATACCTCAAGGACGGCTCTGCCAATTTTACTGGATGCAATTGCTGACAGAGACTAGAAACCGCCAAGGTCGAAGCCGAAGCATGCGAGCGGCCTCGCCGTGATCGTCGGTGGGTGTTGTGGCCAGCCCTCGCAATACTGATCGTGGCCTGGATCGCTGTTTTCACAAGACTCGCCGAGCGATGGTACACGTTTCGAAGATATCAGACCGATGACTGGATCATGCTCGTCTGCTTGGTACGTCCAGCTCGGTTTCTCCTTACTTTGCTAGATCTTGCCGCTGACATTGTTCCAGGTTATATACACGCCCTTTGCTTTCATGGGACAATACGGTAAACACTCAACACTCTTGCTCGAAAACCCTGAAACACGTGGAACTGACGATACTTCAGCTGGCCGTAAGGCTTTTGGACAGGATGTCTGGACTGTCGACCCTGTCGACCTCACATTCGCGCTGAAGGTCTTCTTCGTTGCCCAGAGTTTCTACCTCGCGTGTCTGGGCCTCACCAAAATCTCCCTCCTCTTCTTCTACCTCCGCATCTTTCCCAATCAAAAGTTCCGCTGGGCGGCCTACGCCACCATGCTCACCACCTCACTGATGACAGTTGTCTTTGTGTTCCTGCAGATCTTTCAATGCACGCCCATCCCCTTTAACTGGGAGGGTTGGAAGGGCCGGTTCGGCCCCTTCCAATGCCTCGACATCAACAAGCTCACTGTGGCTGGCGCGAGCTTCAACATCGCACTGGATGTGATCATCCTCGTTCTGCCCATGCCTCTTCTCGTTGGCCTTGAGATGTCCTGGCGCTCCAAGGCCGGCATTCTCTTCATGTTCAGCCTTGGTCTCTTCGTTGTTGCCACGGCGTGCGTCCGCCTACAGTTCATCCTTCTGTACAGGCGTTCTATTAACCCAACATGGGAGCATACCGACGTGCTCATTTGGTCAGGTTACGAAGTTAGCGTTTCCATGATCGTGACGAGCTTGCCCGCCATCAGAATACTGCTCACGAGAGCTATCCCCAATCTCGTCAGCACCATCTTATCCAGGAGCAGGCTGTCCGATCCCGGGTCCACGCATTTCGCTACTCAAAACAGCAAAGACACAAACTCAAGGCGAACCTTGACAAGGCTCGATGGCAATTTCCCACTCTCGCGGCGCAGGATGAGATTTTACTCGCTCGACCAGAGCAAAAACGACAACGAGAGCGAGGAGGGGCTGCAGCTTGGTGACCGCACCAAAGGGGTGTCACATGTCAGAATCACGGCGGATGATGCCGGCGGTGATAGAAGATCTGCTGAAAGGGGCGAGCCGCTGGAACTTCTGCCGGTTGAAGCGGGAATCTGCGTGCAAAAGACGACGAGGATCGATTCCTTAAGGGTATTTCCCGCACAGCAATGAGCGACGAGCATCAAGGATGACGCTTAGCTGGTAGCAGCATATTCACGAAGGCGGTTGGACGAAGTCGTTGTAACAACACCAAATTCTCAGTATCATTGCACCTATATCTTAAAAGTATGGCGAATATATGATAGTTTGCAACATCTTTATGCCACTGGGTCGGCTATCCTCTTTTTTCTACCTTATGGATATATATGCGAAAGATAATGTGAAGCTCTCGATAGCACAATTTCCAGTCAGTAATGCAACGAAAACGTCTACGCCACCGGATTCGTGCATAGTCTGCATGCATGTAGGGCTGCATCGGCCGGTGCGATGTGTCGCCCTATACGGATGAGACATGTAACACGAGGGGAAAGCTGACACAAGGCGGGATGCACTGTCTCACTTGACCAAGCCGGGTTGCTGGGAGCGCGGTATATGCTAGGCTAAGCACTCAGGCGATCATCCCGATGAACACCATGTCACATGGACAACCACTAGTCTGTGTAGCCCCAAACTTTCACCGTCGGCGAGGGTGCATGTTTCTGTAGGCACGTCTCAAGGTAACAAGGCTATCGTCAGCGGCGATGGGAGCGTAGGACAGTGCTTTCGCATAGGGCACCCACGCGTCCCATGGCAAAATTGTTTTGGTCGTTGTGTTCATCAAGTGCGCTGGCTCGCAGTCACCGTCATAATAAGAGCATTGGTAGTTCTTCAGTGATTAAGAATATTAGAGGGTAATGAACCCATGGCTATACATGATGAGTATATACAGGCCTTTGATCCTCAATCTTCAGTTCCGCTTCGTCAACAAATCTAAACACATAAGCAAGGAAAAAATGCTGGAAGCAGCTCGGGCTTTTTAGTCATCTATGATCTGCACCCCCAAAACAATCCGAGAAAATGAAATCCACGACACGTCAGTGTCTCATGAGCCGCCAGCCCTCTTCTGCTCATCCAGGTAAAAGAGATTCATGCGCTTCCTTCCTCCGCACTTGGCCTTGGAGTCGCCCGCGCAGTTGAGATTGCACTCGCTCTCGGTGGTGTTGTAGCCGGGGGTGGCGCCCGTGGTGCCGGCCCAGTTGATGGGGCCATTACCGCACCAACACTCGCGGCCATACTCAACACCGGCGTAGTTGTACATGTAGCATGCCTCGAGACACATGTCGTGAGTCATGTTGACCGAGTTAACAACCTGGCGGGGCAACAGTCGGCCGGATGAGGGACCGGCGACGCAGCCGTAGTACGTGAAGTTGTCGTTGCCGGGCCAGAGAGGTGCGGAAACGGTAGGGAGGGCAGAGGTGGTGGTGGAGGGGCGAACGGTGGAAGTGGACGAGGAAGTGACGGCGGCGGCGCTGGAGCTGGCAGCTGCCGCGCTGGAAGAAGAGGATGTGGAAGTAGCAACGCTGGACGACGCGGATGTTGTAGTGGGAGCAACAGAGCTAGAGCTGGGCGAGCTGGAGGCCGCGGCCGCCGAGCTAGTGGACAGGGAAGTGCTGGCAGGAGCAGAGCTTGTCGTGGGCACAGAGCTGCTGGACACGATGGTGGATGAGGGCGCGGAGCTGGAAGAGACGCTCGTGCTCGAAGCGACAGGGCTGCTAGACACCTCCGTTGTGGAAACGACAGTACTGCTCAAGGCGCTCGTTGTTGTCGGCACAGAGCTCGCGGGAGAGCTGCTGGCGACGCTGCTAACAATGATGCTGCTGCTGGCGACAGAGCTTACAGAAGCACTGGAAACCACGGAGCTCGGGGACACGCTGGAGGCGGAAGACGCCGGGCTTGAGGACGCGCTGACAGAAGCAGAGTTGGCAGACACCGTGCTGGACACGGCGCTAGAGGAGACAGAGGCAGCGCTGAACGTGCTCAGACCAGTGCTGGACGAGGGGGCCGCGCTGGAAGACGCCAACGTGGAGTTCAGCGACGGGTCGAACTTGTACATGGACAGCCTGCTTCCGGCACCACAGTACGTCAGGCTATCGCCGGGGCAGAGGAAGCTGCAGGTGGTGTTGGTCTGGTCGGGCGCCGTGTTGCCGCGCAGCTGGTTGTCGCAGTAACACTCGCGGCCGTACTCGATGCCCCACCACGTGTACTGGCTGCACGCGGCGGCGCACTTCTCCAGCGTCATAGGGTCGTTGTAGTAGGCGCGGCCCTGGAGCGAACGGCCCGGCAGACTGTTAGCGACGTAGCATCCCTGGTACCGGTAGGCACCGACGGTATGCTTGATGGCCGGAACGGTGGATGTGGGGGCGACAGAGGTGGTTGTAACCGACAGGGAGACTGTGCTGGTGCCGGAGGCGGAGGCTGAGGCCGAGGCCGAGGCGCTGACGGAAGTCGAGACGCCCGGCAGCGTGACAGTGGTAGAAGACATGGTGTCCCGGCGCTGGTAAACGTTGAGTCGCTGGCTACCACCACAGTACTCGGTTCTGTTGTCGTTGCATACGACGCTGCAGTCGCCGATGGGAGTGGCCACAGAACCAGCGCGGAAGTCGTTGGCAGCCCAGCACTCGCCGCCGTACTGCACACCAGCATACTTGTAGCCAAGAGGAGCGACAGCGTTGATGCAGGCAGCGACGGAGCGAACGCCGCCGGTGGAGATGGCGTTGGGCAGGGCGCGACCAGCAATCTCGCTGTAGCATCCGATGCTGGTGTAGCCGTTGAGACCAGGGTTCACGAACGGACCGCCAGGGTTGGTGGGCTCGGTGGGTGTCTCAGGGTCGGTGGGTGGCAGCGTGGTGTTTGTGGCAAACAGAGAAATATGTGCGAAGCCCTGCAGCTCACCGACGCCGTTTCCACCACAGTACTGGTCGAGGTCGCCAGCGCAGTCATAGTTGCAGTTGAGTTCGCTGACCTGGGTGGTGGGAGGGGTAGGGCCACCCCAGCACTCGCGGTGGTACTGGGTACCGCAGAAGGTATAGCCCCTCTCGGCGCAAGACTTGAGGCACATGTCCGAGGTGAGGTTGTTGTTGCCGTAAAGCTGGTATGCCAGTTGGCGGCCCGGGTTGTTCTCCCGGAAGCATCCGGCGTACCGGTAAACACCCTGACCATCGGCGTTCAGGGGACCACCTTGCTGAGCGACAGCAGTGCAGGTGAAGGGAACATCAAACTTGCCCAGAGTAATGTCGTTGGTGTTGAAGGTCCACAGAGTGTTGGTACTGTAAGCATCCGTGTTCCACTGAGCCTTGGGGGCAGTGCAGGTGATGAAAGCTTCGGCGTACTCCCCAGCCCCAATGATGGTACCCTCGCCAATGTCCACCTGGTTGACAGTACTGATGAGACCAGGGACACCAAAGGGCGGCTTGGAAATGGGAACCTGCAGGGAGACAGAGCCGGCGGGAGCCGTGTTGGTGATACGGAAGCGCAGGCGGCGCACGTTGTTCTGGGTGACGTTGCCGAGGTTCAAAGCAGGCTCGCCGGGAACCCAAGACTGCCAGCCGGAGCCGTCGGGCTTCTCGAGCTGGATGAGGGCGCTGGGGGATGCACCGACGGTGGCGCTGGCAGCGATGACGGACGAGCCACCGTTGGACGTGATGACAGCCCAAAGCTGGAAATCACCAATCTCGGTAGGGTCGAAGGTGACCGAGACGAGCTGCTGCGATTCGGCTCCGAGCGTCGTGGTGAGGTTCTGGAAGGTGAAATGGCCGACTGTGATGCCATCGGCGGTGGTGGTACCGGCGACGAAAGGTCCGGTGGCACTCACTGTCGAGTACTGGATATCGGAAATGGTAAGAGCAGCCTGGCCATCGTTTGACAGGAGAACGGAGTTGGTGATTGGGAGCGAATCGACCACGGCCTGGCTGAAGACGACAGTCGAGGGCGAGACGCTCAGCAGCGCGTCGGGACTCTCACCCTCACCAGTCAGACGAATCGTCGTGGTGGTGGCATAGCCGCCGACGTTGTTGCTGGTGCTGAGGGAGATGCTGCCAGAGCGAGCACCGACACGGGTAGGCTTGAAGTTGGCCTTGAAGGTGAAAACGCCGTTGGTAGCAAGGGTGCGGGGAAGGGTCGGGACGTCGGCGACGGTGAACTCGGTCGACGCGAGGGTCAGGTTGGTGATGGTCAAGCCAGCCTTGGCCGTGCAGGTGACGGTCTTAGTCTCGCCGTCGGTGTTGACGTTGACGACGCCGAAGCTGTTGCTGGCCGTGGTGCAGTTGAGGGCGGGGTTGGTGGGCGCACCGAAGGCATAGACGAAGCCCTGGTTGGTGCCAATGTAGGCCATGCCGTCGCCGAACTGGGGACGAGAGAACTTGTTGATGCCGGGCACGCTGAAGCTCTTGACGACCTTCATGATGGTGCCACCTGAGCCGGACGGAACCGTCTCGTAGATACGGAAGTGGTGGTTCTCGGCGACGGCGTTGTTGACATCGGCAACCCAGAAGAGACCGGTACCAGGCTCGCCCTTGAGCGAAGTCGTGGCGCCGTGGCCAACACCGAAACCGTTCTTACCACCGAGCGGCGAGTCAGCTACCTTGGTGAAGGCAGGAACACCGTTGACACAGTTGAACTTGAAGACGGTCGTCTCGAAGCCAATGACGTTGATGTAGACGTAGCCGCCTTCGAGGGGGTAGACACCAGCACCGGCGTAGACCGAGTTTCTCTGGTAGTACTGTCCAATGACACGGTTGCCACGGTTGGGGCCATTGCGGTAGCCACCGAGATCATCCAGGTTGAGGAAGAAGGTGTTTCGGTCCTTTCCTGTGACAACGCCCATGCGCTTGATATCACCGCAAGAAAAGGGATCGCTGGGTAGAATCTGAAGAGGGCTGGTTCCGAGATCCAGGTCACCACCGTCGAGGAATCCCTTGTTCTCGGGCATGAAGAAGTCGACAGGATTTGTTCTGCCGGCATCGTCATAGTTCATATGAACAACAGCCTCCTCGAGAGAGGTGGGGATGGTTCCGCGGTTAATGGGAATTTCCTTGACCTGCTCGGCGTAGCCGTTGCCAGTCGCGTAGAAGATGGAGCCCTTGTCGTCCGAGGCAATACCACCACCGGACATCCAGAGGGAGGCACCCTTTTTGGGGCTGGGAACACCCTCACCCTGCGTGGCGAAGCGCTCAACAATCTCGCCAGTCCTCTTGTTCCAGCCGATGAGCCAGCCCGTGAAGTTGTATTGAACACAGTGGGATCCAAATCCGGCGTAGATGTAATCGGATCCCAGGGGGTGCAGCAGACCGGGGCGCTGATTGTGGATGCCACCGTTGAACAGGCGGCCGGGGTTGTTGCGAGGCTCGATACCCTCGAGGTTGATGGGGAAGTTGGGGCGCTCGCTGAGGTCGTGGATGTTGAGGGCGTGGATGTAGATGCGTCCAGCGGGACGGCCCTGCGCAACACCGGGCTTGGTCTGGTCGGCGTACGTCTTGGCAGTCAAGTAGAGCGTGTCGGTCTCCGGGTCGATCACTCCAGTGCCGATGATGCCGACAACGGGGTTGATATCCTGACAGTAGCTATTTCGCGATCAACACCAAAATTCAGGAGCGCTGCGGTTAGGGACGCAAACATACCCGCCTCCGGCCTCGTCCTCGCCACCGAGATCCTGGGAAAGGAAAGGAAGACCGAGGTTCCTCGTGGCCAGAATCTGGCCAGTCTTGGCGTTCATCTTGTAGACGTTGTTCTGGGCGGTGGCCCAGTAGACGAACTGGGTGCCATCGCCGCCCTCGGGTGTGTAAGTGAGCGGCTGGGAGAAAATCTTCTCCGAATCTCCCATGTAGTTGCCCGGAAGCTTGACGCGGAAGACCTGGCCGAACTCGCTACTTGTGACAACGGCGGGGTCCATGTTGTTGTTGCTGCGCTCGTCAGCAGATGAAACTCGTGACGCAGATACTGGCTGGCGGGGAGGGAACCTACGGGAAGTAGCCAGTTCGCGAATTGTCACCACCCCATGTGATGGTGTCGAAGTCGGCCAGGCCGGTGACTGGGCTCACGGCCGTGGCCAGGAGCATGGCCGCGGCAGCGATGCCGCGAAGCATCTTGCTTGCCATTGTGACTAGGTGCTCTGGTCACAACTGCTGTTGTCGCGAAGAATTAGCGAGTGTCTTGGGTCGGATTGAGACAACAGCGAAGCAGCTGGCTTCCAGAAGAAGCATGGGGAGGACGGGGTGGGCATGGTCAACAATATATAATGATTGTCGGCCTTGCATCGTATCCTCTCCACCCGCATGCACGTTGGCCCACCAAGATGCTGGGGGGGGGATGCTTGCTTACCTTGTCAGACCTTGGGAGACTAGGGTCCGGATTCCAGCGATAGTGACAAAATCAACAAAACTAAAGGTATCAATTAGTGAATGGATGGGGGGCAAAACCACCCCGAGAACGAAGGGCAGGTCACGAAGCGAATGACGAGGATCGACGGTGCTACGGAACCAGACACATCCAGGCCTGGGCCCGACGAGGGTCTCGTGGGCTATTTGAAGGACCCAGGCGCACCCGACAGACTGGACTTGGACCTCCCCGTCGCCAGCTGAGGGAGGGTCATCGCGGCTCGTTAGCCAGGGACGAGAATCGCTAGACCCATGGACTACTCTGGTGGCGTCCTTTTCTCCTGCGTTAGGAAGCTGGCTGAGCGCGCCACATGCAAGGCGCTATTGACCGCACTAGATCCGGCACGACCAGCACTGGCTAGCCGGGGGGGGNGGGGGGATCTCCAGACAGGTGAAAGAAAGAAGGGAAAAAGGGAACCCGGATAACGCCCTAGGATAGCCTCGAGGTCCGGCCTTGTCAGGCTCGGCTTAGCGGGCCCTAAGCAGAGGTGAGCGTGGCATTGACGGCGCGCGCAGGGGAGATCCGATCCACCTCCTTTTGCTCAGCTCGCTGGCGCTATGAAGCCCAAGTCCAAAGCCATTCCCCTTTCTGACTCCCATGTCAGCCCATAGCCCTGTGACGGAGGTTTGACGACGCAGCCAGGCTACGGGAAAAACAAAGCAACGAGGCGTCCCCGCCGTATCTGGCGCAGGCTTTTGGACGAGCGGAGCGGCTGACGAGACCAGGAAACCGTCTCATCTCCTTTGCTTCCCCTCTGCTCGTGCCAAGCGCCAGGGCCTGTCGGGGAGAGCGCGGGCCAAGCCATGGCTCAGCCGACAGGGAGTCCTTCAATTTGCGAGCCCCCACCACGTCGCCCTTCCCTTTGTTCCGTTACTTCCGTCACCACTGAGGCTTTCCTGCACACGGACAATGGTGGCATGATCTAGCCAGCGGCGGATAACCGTGGGCATCCCTGCTGGTACGATCGATCAGCACGTTTTTCCAGATGCTGTCTTGCGCCAAAAATGGGCCTCGAGGCGCCGCCGTCGATGGTGTGTTGACGCCGATCTGCCCACGTTTGGGTCAAGGAAGCGCCGAGGGGACTCTACAGTGCATCGCAAGGTGACACGGCATGCATGGCGGTGCGTTGGCACGCATTATCGACGGGACTGAGCGAACCTCGACCGTCGTCCTCACCATGCCAAGCGACCGTCAATCTACTAGTGCCTGGTTGAGCCGCGCGTCGTCAATTTATTCATACATCGGAAGAGGCATGCACTGGCATCGCCAACATAAAAAGAGCCTTGGGCCTTCACCTTTGATAAGATGATGCGACGATCCGAATCCTACTATGGCTGGGCCGCTTGGGGGTCCGGCGGACACTGTCCAAAAGTGCTGCTGGGCACAGCGAATTCCCCATATCTCATGTTCACCGGAAGACAAAAGGCCGCGACCCCAATTTCTCCAACATGCCTCTCCACGCGTGCTTGACATTTGGGATCTCATCGGCGAAGAGAGGTGGCGAACAACGACACGAGCCAACGGGCTTGGCCTGCCTGCCACTGTGCAGTACTTACCTTCCAAGAGACAACCTTGCTTCGCACCCAAGCCGCTACGAAGGCAAGGAGTTGGTGGCGGTCGCAACCATGGTTGGTGCTGCCGCCGGCCTTTGCGTTGGGTTCGGACAGAGTCAGCCGCGCGGAATGTTGGGCAGGCGTAGACTCAGCTGCCAACGCTCCGTAGTCGTAGGCTCCTAGCTCCCTATCGCGTCGCGTTATGATGGTGAATTGGCTTATGATTGCATGATCGCGGTTGAGGAGTCGCAGTGTTCGGTATGGGGGATCGAAAAAAAGCAACAAACGTTGATGCAGGCCGAGACGTGCAATTTCCACCACCATCTTGATAGGCAGGAAGCCAGCCGTGAGCGCCAGCCTTGGCTACAGGGACCCCACCCGCCCCACTTCCAAGAAGTCTTGCACCTCGTATTTAAGGCATTAGCTTGCCTACACTCGCGTCTGTATCGCTTTCTGGGCCTGAGGCCACAATTCTCCCACGAGTACGATAGCCCTTTCTGCATTCTCCATCCACGGTTCTGTTTTTTTAGTCGCACCAAGAGCCGCCCTAAAAATAAATGGGCTGGAATCTCACCGCTGCCCCTGAGCCTAGTTCTTGTCGTGGCAGAGAGGCCTGAGCGAGCTGCGATACGGCCGTTGCCGTGCTTCCCGGTACAGTCCCTTATCATTTCACCTACCCTACGCGGTGGAAGAGCACAAGCTGGCGGCCCGAACAGCGCACCGATCGCAACTGGCGGTCTATCAAAGAAGGCATCGTAGCGTGATTGTGACCCAGGGCATGACGCGTACCAAGCGCTTTCGCTCATTGCGACTATTTATGCTAGTGTGCCTTAGTACAACTGCCCAACCATCCATCCGTATCAGCCTCTCGATCGTATCAGCCTCTGGAACGTCTTCAACTCCCCACAAACAATTGGCGTACGGTCATCCGACCAAGATTTCTACAGGTCATTCAATCGCTCGCCAAGAACATGTGAATCATCTGTAGGTTAACATGACAGTGTTTCATTTGCGACACACATGGCTTCACTCCTGATGTCAATATCAAGAACGTAGCTGATGAATTCCATATCGCGAGTCCAGTCGTGAATGGACCATCTTGCAAAAGAGACACTTTGTACGGGCGACAAAACTTGAGGCGGTTTTACAACACTACCTATTCCAACATGACGCATTGTGATGTGGATTTGATATATTTTCCATTCATGATCGAGGAGTATGGAACTGGCCCGATTTCCTTATTCACAATGAGCCCATCGCAGTCGTGCGCTAATTCCACAGCATCGTTGGTGCTTGCATCATCTGGCAGGCTGCTACTCCAGGGTAACTTGACTGTTACGCAACGTTCTCCTGCCCATGCAACCACAAATTAAATCTATTCAATGGCTTACGACTTGGGTGATTCATTGTCGGGTCTTTCATTGCTGCTCAGGACACGTTTGCCTCATTGCTACAACCGTCCGTTCCTGGGAGTCGTGTAACAATTTGCGAATTGTCATCTGCATACACAAAAATATTCCGGATCATCATGGATTGGAGAGCCTTGATATAAATTAGACTCGGCCATCCTATTTGCCTTACTACAAGCCAACTTTGGGGGCTTGGTAGTATGTGGAAATGATCAGTAGGGCAGCTAGCCAGACTACATGTCGGAAACGGATCTTCTTGTGCCACAAGCCAATCGCGCTACTTCGTTGCGATATTGTTGAGCACTGCGAAACTTAGCTGCACACCCGGGCTATCGGTTCATGAACTAAGCGATGATGGGAGCAATGATGCAGACACACATCTATGATTCCTCCCCCTGGCCGTCATCAATCTCGCCCTCATTCTCGTCGCCGAAAACAACAATGCCCTCATCCCTTGGTGCAGATGGTATACCGAGCCTGGGTTGGGTTTCTTTCCGTTCGCATTGCCGAATCATATTGACTTCATGCGCCCAAATCACCACAAAATTAACCGGACTACTGGTATACGGGTGTTCTGACCGTCTCCTCCAGGACCTCAGAGAAGGAAGCGAACACATCATAATCGACGTAAATGCCGTGTCAGAAGCGCTGAAAGCTATCAGGGACTAGTCTATACCAACCGTCATGATCAACGCTCTTCCGAAACACCTACCAAGTTATATCTGAGTTCAAGCCGATAAACTGCTCGTAGTCTCATCACTTAACTTGTGTAAGTGGTTTGGGTACGGCGAGAAAAAGATATCGCAGCATCGCATTCACTGGGAGGCGGAAGAATGGTATGACACGGTTAAAACCCAATGGGAGGTACCCGGATGTAGCCAATTACTCATTTACTTTTCTGGGCATAATATGCTCTTTCGCGATGTTATGTCCTCAGTCCCTACTTATAAACGGAACCGTGGCTGGTCCAAGTGCCACGCACTCAGGTATGCAAATCTGGAGGAAGACACCAGTTGCAAAACCATGAGTTTGCCGCTGACTGGCGATGGACTGACTGTCTCTATATTCCAAATAAGGTTCACTAAGTTAGTTCAAGGGGGTTAAGCTGCACGCACTTCGGGTGTGATTTGCGTCAACGATGGCCCTCTTCACCATGGCAATTAGGGCCATCATCAGGACGTTTGCGAATGTGGTATTCGCCTCACCTTCCCGCAACGAGCGATAGTCTGCCAAATCGACGCAAATGTACGAAAGGGTGTAGAATGAATGTTGATTTGCGGCCAATTTGCAACCAGGCACGGCGTAACGGACTCGGAAACTCAACAGCCCCATGCTATGCTACGTCAGGCTCATCTGTATATATACCGTCATCGGATTTCCAAACTAGTCATCACATCCTCCCTAAAACGCATACATCTCGCACATGGCCATCAATCCTAGTTCGCGCTGGAAGTACACACAGGACGCCAAAGTGGTGAGGGGGCGGTGTATCCGTCTACCTATCTTCCATTCAGTCATGCCTCGGGGACAACGCCGGATGGAACTTGGCCAAAGGTATCATGAAAACCTTGGATACCCCGAAAATCTCAGCATTTGACACATTGTAATCATTCCCTATTTGCAAAATCACATCAGGCAGGTATGGGATGTTATATTGTCTGTCTAAGGATGTCAATCCCCGTTATGGCACATTGCTAGACACAAATGAGCTCACTCAGAACTGAAGAGGAGGGATATTCATTTTGAATTTGAACAGGTGCTCAATAATACTGATAAAGGGGAAGTCTGGTTTCTCTTATGGAAATGCAGCAAATCAAACTTGGAGCGTAACTAGGGCATCTGGAAATCCACAAAAGCGTATCAAGATGATCTTAAAACCGAGACCTCCAACAATTGGGCAAGAATTCCGAAAAGCTAATGCGAGTTGGAACCATGAAGAATAAACTGGGAAGTTCTACTCTGTGCTCTGAACCCAAAACCGTCCGATTAGAACTGGGAGATCGTGTTTCGGGCGTTATGGACTTTAGTATAACGCTAATGCTGTCGAGGAGTTGCATGATCTGTATTACGAAAAAGGGGGTGCTCCTATATCCGATTCGAAGACTTGTTTGCTTGACATGAATTTGATCATCTTTGATTTGGTGAATATAGAGTAGTAAATGCGCGCATCGCCTTGACGGACTAGGTAGTGCTCGACATTAAGGCTGTCACCACGCGAAGGCTATATTCATGCTGGCACAAGACAGATACATCAATGTCTTCAGCAAGAACCATGCTAATTAGAAATGATTCTTTAGCTATCTGGATGACGGAGATGAGCCCAGTAACGAGAATATAAACTTGCTGTGGCTGTTACAAACCACGCTTGGCGGCACTACTTTCCTCTAGAGGGACAAGGTGNATGACGGAGATGAGCCCAGTAACGAGAATATAAACTTGCTGTGGCTGTTACAAACCACGCTTGGCGGCACTACTTTCCTCTAGAGGGACAAGGTGACTGGAGTTCGCAACTACACGATATACTGGCTTACCGAAGAGTTTGAAGAAGCGAACCAATCGACTAATAAGAGGACACAGACCCTGTACTCGAACGATACTAAAAACCGCGTCGAGGCCCGCAGCGTTATGGACATGAAGGCGCGGGATCATTCGCGAACGCCGAGACAATAGGCAAGCAAGGTGGGTGCGGGAACTTACGATAAAGATACGAAGCTGTGAATGGAGATCATGACGATCACGAGGCGATAAATGCTGGGGTCCAAGTGCGGGACGACCCAGAAGCAGAGCTGGTAATGTGGCAGTTTGGTGGTCAAGTCTACACAACCGTCTAGAACATATGGACGTGCGTTAATGAACACTTACATGAGCGTAGCCCAGACAATGCTTTCACTTTAGCTGGGGACAAGTGGCTTGAAGTATTAAAATATGCCGGGAACAACACCAGGGCGATATCCTGCAGCAGAATGAAGTAGAATATTGGGCAAAATTGCATACGCCGAAAGAACACACAGAAAAAGCTCTTGAAAGGACCCTAAATCTTCAGCCCCGGAAGGATGTACTTTATAAATACGTCAGTAGCCGCAAAGATGATGGGGGCTCATGAGATTGCTTCATCGTGTGATTCTTCAAGAGTTTGACTAGGCTATGAAAATACCTGTTTTTCATCATGCCGATGGAGCTGTAAAATGACAGTGGAGCAATAACGCCGAGCGGCAGACGCTCGAGGCATTATGAACGATTTAGCCATAAAAGACAGCAGCAGAAATGATGTCGCACAGATCCTCAATAGACTGCCTCTTATCTTGGTGTAGCTTTGCAGAGGCTTCGGTAGTGAGGCTATAGGCAAGCTCAACATTGCCTGCCCTGGCCTCCACGTTTAGCCCCCAGAGTATTCCGTTTCGCGTGCGCTGTCATAGGCAGTCCAAAGTGCACTTTGCTGACCGTGCATGAGAAGCATTGGAGGGCTGTGCCGTATCATCCACCGCAGCAACCACCAATCACACGGTACCTCGCAAGGCTGTGCCTACCTAGGCTGTGGTGGCAGTGTCCCATGATTTCTCCTCCTCAGATCCCGCATAGAAAGAGCCTGTTTCTCCCACCTGCGCTCGCATCAACAGGCTGAGCCGTCTACCCATCCGACAGCACCATGGACCCTCTGTCCATCGCCGCTTCTGTGATAGCCATTGTCGGCGCCGGCGACAAATGCATCACCAAGCTCCGGACTCTCCATCATGCCCCGTCCGAGATTCTGTGCCTGATGAATGAAATTGGAGACCTCAACATCGTCCTCACCCAGATCATCACCCTCGACCAGCAAGCCCGGAATACAGGTGCCGAGAGCTCGTTGGCTGGTCTTCGAAGCCTTTTCAAGCGCGCCGAAAATCAGGTCCTGGAACTTGATGCTATAGTGCAGAACGGGCTCGCAAAATATGGAGCTCTCCGAAACGGCATCGGCTGGGTGCGGTACAAGAATCAAGTCACAGAGCTTCAACAGAGCATGCGGAGCACACGACTCAACTTGACAACTGCTTTGGGAACTGCCACGCTGTAAGCTGGAATTGCACTCCATCCTTTTCGTTCCGCTTTCTAACCTCTCCTTGACAGCCAGGCCTTGATGCGGGTTGAGGTTGCAATTCAATCAATCTCAGCGGCTCCTACTCCCGATCCTGCTTCGCTGCCTGAATCTGCATGCGAAAAACCTGTCCTGTCAATCAGTCAAACCGCCCTGCCTAGCACATCTACCGGTGAAACAACGCCTGCAAGCTCCTTGTCCGCAGTATCGACCGCACAAGGCGCGCCTGAAGCACCTGATTATGCGGATCTGCAGCTACACAGCCTGATCACAAATCGAACAGCGTCTGCGATTCGAGTCAAGACTCGCACCAATGCTGGCCAGCAAAGATGTTCGGTATGGTGCTCATGTAGGTGTCACAAGCAGAGCACATACCAGCAGCCGACGTGGGCAAGGAGTCTTCTCGGCAATCTCTTTGTAGGATATACAGGCCTTCCAATTGTGACGCCTAGATGCAGCGAAACAACATGCCGTCGGCAGTCCGGCTTATCTATTGAAGTAACTTATAGTTTCCCGAGTTGGTTCCTCGAGTGCATCATACTCGTGCAGTTGCGCAGCTTTTCTCCCATGGGCCCGGAACTGTATCTCCGCACACCCAGGGTCAATCCTCATATTATTCGATTATGGGCACCTCTACAAAATGGGCGTATGGACGTATTTCAGGAGCACATAGCTCGTGGAACGGGGAGTCCACAGGATATTTTCGAGGATGGTTATTCATATCTACACGTGAGTTAGTTTTTTGGACCATGCTCTAGCACTTCGTGCGCTCAGTCGATCCGATATTGACCGGCATTAGCTTGCGGCCAACTTCTTTTTAGTAGACGCCTGCCGATTTTTAGTGGAGCGGGGAGCAGATTTGTACTTGAGGGATTCCATGGGGCGGCAAGTACAAATAACATGGCTGCTAGTTCCTTGCTGACACTGACACCGCGAAAGGAGGCCCATAGATTTGGCCTGGAATTGGATTCTTGTCGGCCGCCTCAATAGTCAAGAAGTTATTGAGTTCATGGACATTTTCGACGACGACGATTACCTCCGAAGCCGACGATTCACACCACTCCACAAGACCGTCTGTATTCCAGCGCCAGAGTGGCCTCCATTGAAAACACAACTGCAGCTGTCAACATCCAGCATCAACGCCGTGGACAGCCAAGGGCGCACCTGTCTGTCCTGGGCTGCGGCACGGGGTGATACCGACGCCGTGCAAACGCTGCTCGACTTTGGAGCTGACGCAACAATATGCAACTCTCAAGGATGGCCCCCACTGTTTTGGGCCATTGCCAACGACAGAGTCGCAGTGGCCAAGCTGCTGCTGGCACGTACCGAGACTCACCTGATGGTTGCAACCGATGGGGCGACAGTTCTTCACATTGCAGCGTATAGCGATCCAGAAATACTCGAGCTCGTCATCAAGCGAGGCGGGATCAACGTAAATAGTGTTGACGAAAATGGCCAGACGCCGCTACATATCGCAGCCATGTGGGGAGCCGACGAGAATATTTGGCTTTTTCGGGATGCAGACGCGGACCTCGACGTCCCAGACAACCGGGGCTGCACAGCGGTGCACTTGGCCATCATGGAGAACAACCACGCAACAGCAAAACAACTGTCAAACACGGGCGCTCGATTCGACCTGTTTACCGAAACACATAGTTCGGTGCTGCATTTCGCAGCGCGCCATTGCGACCTTCGCATGCTTCAGATCATGGCCGATACGCCTTCAATACGGAATCTTGACCCCAACGACGCCCGAAGTGGATTCAAATGGCTTGAATATGCCGAGTACTATTTAAAGGCCTGCTACCTTCTGGACAACGGTCAGGTCGAGGAAAGGATGCAGCATCTTTACGATTTTCAGGCGCAGGTATGGGGAGAAGAAGAGGAAGAGGAGGAGGAAGACGATGACGACGACGAAAACGATGCGTTTGAAGATGCATTTGAGTCTCTGCAGATCGAACCCTAAAGTTTGCAGGCGAAGCGTCAGGAAATGGCGCGAGATATCGCAACGATAGCAGATGCACACAAGTGTCGGACAACAAGCACACCACATAGTCCAAATAGCCGAGATATGCAGACGCCTCGATGCGAGAGCGGCCAGGTGAGCATGTCACTTCTGTGAAGTCGGAGAATACACTGACAATGATAACATCAGACTACCCGTCAGAAAGATCATCCAAGGGATAGTGTACAGACACAAGAGAGAAAACACGAATCGCCAGTGGGTCTAATTTACACTTGACCTACAATTCCTAGTCGTCCATCATTGTGTCCTGCCCATGCAGCGAGACATTATACCCGACTTTGTCCACCGGAACCGCTCAAAGCCATGCGGAATTGCATCGTCAAGTCACAACGGCACAAATCACGTCAAAGCCAGCCACCGGAAATCTCACCCCTGGCCACGAAGAGACCTTAGCGAAGGTGCTTCCGAGTGTCTGGAAGTGCCAAAGTAGCGCAGCCTGACAAGGGAAACAAGGATCCAATGATGAGCGCTGGTGGTGCAATGGCTTGGACTCTGTCAAGACAAGGAATGGGTTTCTGCGGGCTTTGACCAGCTTTATGCTCTGTCGCGTCAAAAATCAGTCTGTCACCGAACAAGACACTCAAATTCCATCCAAAAACAGCATATAGATGGCTTCTGTCAGCCATCCTCACTGATTGGGAGCCATGTCCCAGGAGACTGCATGTAGTGTGCTGCCTTGGAGCGCTGCGATAAGGTAAAATTGCAATCAGAAGCAGGTCCACAAGATGTCCGCGTGTTCAAAGTCTACGAGTATGTATCAACAACATAGAGATTTAACATCATTATGCATTATCCAGCTGTTGATGTCTCGTATTTTGCGTCTGTCGCAGGATTCAAAGAGGAACGAGAATTCTCGTAATTGTCAGGCTCGTAAAGTACTGAGGATATCTATCACAAACATGTGGATACCAGAGACCATCTCCAACTCAACTTGAACCCTTAGCTCATAAGGACCCGATATCACCTCTTGGGCCCAGGACTGCTCCAGAATCTCAGCAGCATTATTATGCCCCGACTTTTCAAGCCGGGAGAGCCCACATAAGTGTTCTCTTCCGTTGAAAAGTGGCCCGTATGGTCTCATGTGCAAAGCCAGATTCGAGTGCTCAGAAAACTCTGGATTGGGCGAAGGCAATGACAGTATTGCAGCCATTGGTTTCCTATTGGAGCCTGCATCTGTACTGAAATATGCCTCATTTATCCACCGCTCTGCGGGGTAGACAGCCGAGACACAAAGCCATTCCGGAAGATGACGGATCACAAAGCCACAGACCCGTTCAAAGTCTTGACTAGGCCCTGCGAGTGTAAATGCTTCGTACACTGTGCAACAGTAACCAAGAGTGATTTTCTGGACTGAGTGTTTAGCAACATCGCTGATGCTCAACCACACATTTTCCTTTCCTTTTGAGTCCACTCGCAACAATCTTGAGAATCGCCCAACACTATTTTCGAGGACTGGCACAGCGAGAAGTTTGAAATAGTTACGGGTAGGCCGGCAGTGCAGTACCAAGTAATCGTAATGGTTCGGATTTTCAATGACCACGTTCTCTAGAGCCACGGCTCTGTTCAAGATTGAAGCTGGATGTCGAGGTTTTTCATGTTCGTATACAGCAAGGTCAGCGCAGTCTAGGAACCAGCTTGGTGCCAGAGCCAATACCGAGTCACGCAATTCCTCCGGATAGGATATGTTCTCTGGTAGGTCCCACGCCAGGATAGTCTGGTCATCGTAGGTGTTAATAATCTCTCGCTGGAGACGCTGAAAGGCCTTTTCGCCTTCGCCGTAGAGCAGTGCCATGTTAATGTCAAAAATACCCAGGAGAGAATATGCAATGTCTTCCACCCTGGAAGTCTGCCTCAAAGAAGCCCACGACATGCGCTCCGCCACGCTCGCTTTATGGAGAGGTTCTCCGTCGAGATAGCAAGGGCGAATCTGGGTGATATTCGCAACATGTGTCTTCAACTCGTTCATCGTGCCAATAATGTTCCAGTCCTTCGTAAAGAAAATGATCCGTTTGGGAGCTAGAAGTTCTTGAAGGGTCCAGCCGCGTGTGAACCAGCGAGACTGGCTGAACTCGTCAACGCTCGCCTGCTGACCCAAGCCGTCCTTTGACGCCTGCGACACATCGGCTAAGTAGACGTAGCAAACTTTCGCCAGCTTGTACCATCTAAACATTGAGTTTATGGCCTCGCTCAACTCGGCGCTGCTGCGCTTGTCGATGCAACACGTGTCAACCCAGACGTATTCGAGGCCATTAGCTATGGCCTGTCGACAAGTAAACGCAATCTTCTCGAAGCCTGCCTTCTTCTTCGCCGCGGCTAAGTACTGCATGTCTTGAAAGCTCACTTCCTCCTTCGCGCTCCCCCATGTGTGTGAAAGGATGGCGTACTCAGGTGTGGTGGCGGAGGCAGATGAGATGCCCATGAAGGCATCTTGGTGTCGCCCGCCTGGCTTCTCGGGGCCTGGGAATTCTTCGAGCAGGTAGGTTTTTGCATGGAGCAGATGCATCTTTTGATTGAACGTAATGATGGTTAGGCCAAAAGATGGACGAGGGGTTGGGTTCAGTTATGAAGGGTGCGATAACAGGGCAGTGTATGCGGGGAGAGCTCAGCCTCACCCAGCTACAGTCACATGAGTGGCCGAGATGAATTTTCGAAAGTGCATTCTCATGATAAGATAGATAATAATTCAAGCGTGGCAGAATCAGCAGCCACGGCTAGCCGCGGGAAGTGATAGCCTATGCTTCGTTGCTCCCTTGTTCTGGGTTGTAAACTATCATTCTCTTGCAAATCTCAACCTTCCGCTACTCAAAAGGCGGCAAGGCCTCAAGCATACTCATCACAGCTGTCAACTTCTCCATGTAATCTACCGGTAAGTCCCGCTCAGCATGGAGATCATCCTGGTTCCATAGCGCATGCAAGAAGTTCCACAAACACTTTCCCGCGCGGACGGGATGTTGCCGCTCTGTAGCCGCCAGTACATCCATGACAGCCATTCGATCCTCGTCAGTACTCGCTTCGGCACCGATGATGACCAGCGGCATAGTCCTGTCGCAGGTGCCTAGCGCACCGAGGAGCCGAAGGCCTCTCCTGGTCCAAGGGATGGTGCATTCCGGGTCTGCGATGTGACTGCCGGCTGCACGGCAAAGGTATATGAGCACCGCGAGGTGGTAGAGCTCCTTCATAAGGAGGCTGCGACTCTGTTCCCTGGTGGCAAATGCCTCTTCGGGAACGAGTGCCGCAGCCCAATCGTGCTCCGCCTGTTGTAGAAGCTGCCTGATCTTGTTCTTATACTCTTCTGTGTGAGCTGTGGGGTTGGAGGAAGGCTGGAGCGTGTTGCATATGTTGGTAAGCAAGTCCAGTCCATGATGGTGGATGGATACTACAGTGTCTGGTCTCAACGGTTTGTCCATTGTAGGTAATTCCATCTTCCATCTAGATGGCTTCCTTACGCCGCGAGGATGCCAATGGACCCGTGTGAAGCGGTAAACTGACTCATAGTAGTAAACCCATTCGATGAGGGCTAGGAGATCGCCTTCCTGTTTCAACACGTCCATGGGGATGCTGTTAACGAGTGTTTTGGCCCCTGAGATGTAGCAGAGCCACTCAGCCGTAGGGCCGTTTGTGGAGGTAAAGTGTTGCAAGATCTGGAAGTGTTTCAGTTATTTTTGCGCGTAGTAGGAACAGTAACGTGTATGAATGAAGATGTAGAGTGGATATACCTCGAAAACACACAGCAACATGCCAGCCGCTACATGGTGAACGATATCACGTAATTCCATGTCGCCACTGTTTGCCGCACCGAGTGCCTGTAGGCAGGACAGTTTCAACTGAGCTGCCTGGAAGTGTATTCCATATCGGTGAAGTGATGCAAAGGCCAATAAGGCCTTCTGGACTGCGAACCCAGATGTCGAATTTGCTGATGCGGCGATCCTCATGAGCACGGGGCCAAGCTGCCTGTCGCTTAATGTGCTCAACGAAGGGGAGACGACTGCCTGAACTTGTACATGTGAGCATTGGATAAGATCCTGAGAAAGCTTCAAGCCAGAAGACATACAATAATGCAGCAGATCCTTGTTATTAGTAGAGAGGTGGGATAAGAACGGTGGCACAAATCCGCGGATCGGCGGATTTCCCGTATGCCGGTACAAGGTCATGTATCGATATAGCTCTATATCTTTGTGTGTCGTGTGAATCATGTGCAATTCCGACTCTCTTGTTAAATTCGTAATCTTGTGGGCGTGAGAGCTAGCAACGGGCCCAGCGATGAAGCGTTTGCGGTCATCGGCTCGAGGCCACGACAGACGGATACCATAGCCATGACATGTCTTGTGAGATCGGGCACAAGTAGCACAGCCAGGGAGACCACGATCGCAGCGTACTTTTCGGTCTACAGCAAAACCCACACGAGGTGTAAGCCAGGGCGAATCAGCCGTAGCAGGGTATGAGGCCAACACGACATGAACTGTCGAATCGGGAAACAGTACCTATGCAAGTCCAGCATCGTTTTCTTGGGCCGGAAGCCTGCCGGGGCTCCAGCTTATTAGCGCGCGTCTTTAACCCCTCCAGCATTGTTTGGAGATATGGAAGAGCAATCAAAGCCCCGTCACTGCAGATTGCTCTGCAACGATGGGCCAGGTGGGGGATGAGTAGCTAGCCGTCCAAACTTGGGTCCAGGCCAACGCGTAGGGACGTGTGAGGGAGACGGTAGGCCTATTTGGCCAGTGAATCGCAAAAAGTTGCTCAATGTTCGCTGCCGACAAGGCTGTCTAGTGTACGGATAGCAGTCTTGGTGTGGTTGATCTGCTTAGAAATGTATCCTCCCACAGTCGTGGAGGCCATCCGTACAGTGTGTGGTGAAATGTTGCTCGAGATAAGCGAGCCGTCGGCACTGTGCTGATGCAAGTTTCTGCGAGCTGCGCTTGGATGCAAAAGGCATAGCGCAATTCGTGCTGGTGTTTTCCCTCTTTCACAGGACCGTTATCCCTGGTACGCCTAGCAGCACTTGTTACACAGCTGGGGCAAGCAACTTTTTGCGAAAGATTGGTAACAAGATGAATCAATAATTTTTGTCGTATCATAGTCTTAACAGATATGTCACGACCGTCGGTGTTGGATTAGCAATCAGATCTGCCGTAATGTACAGCCGTCTTGAACATTCCACGACGTCGAATCTCTTGGACGGGGCAGAATACAGCTGGACTTTGTATATAAAAGTATTGCCCCCAGCATGTCTCAATTATTCAACCTCGACATTCAAGTTTATACCTTATCACATTACTATACAAATCACCTTTTTGGCTCAAACGTCGAACCACCTCCACCAAGTTATTCAGTCACCAAGTCTGAATCAACATCCCGAGACCATGCCTTCTTATCTCGTTACAGGCGCGAACCGCGGCATCGGGGTATTTCATGTCTCGTCAGCCTCAAGGAACACGAATTGTACTGATATATGAGAGTACAGTTCGGCTACCTCCGCCACATCTCCAATGACCCTGCCAACACCGTGATTGGCATCGTTCGGGACAAGGCCGCCACCGACAAGAAGGTCGCCGAGGAGCTTGCCGGCCGGTCCAACATCCATATTGTGGAGGCACAAATCGCCGATCATGATTCACTGAAAGTGCGTACATCTCCTAGCCAGCACCCAGTCGACACATAGCAGAGAGCCATAATCATTTGCAAGGACAGACTACTGATACCTGGCTCTCTAGAACACTGTTGCGCAGGTCTCCGAGATCACCGGCGGCAGCCTCGACTACATCATTGCCAACGCGGCGATGACCGAGGCCACCAGTGGTTTCATCGGCGAGCTGTAAGAACACAACTTCAATCTTGGCGCAAACCTGCTTGTTGCCCGTTGCAAGAGCTAGTACTGACAGGCGTTTGTCGGCGCCCGTAGGTCACAAGATATTCAAAAATTCGAGAAGGACCTGGCCGAAGCCATGCACATCAATGTGACGGTCAACGTGCATTTGTTCGCGCTGTACCTTCCTCTGATCCGCAAGGGCCAGGCTAAGAAGATCATCTATATCTCGACGGGCATGGCTGACATCGAGATGATTTCCAACTTTCAGATTGCCGTGCACCCCATCTATTCGATGACCAAGGCTGCTGGCAATGCTGCCGTCGCCAAGTTCGATGCCCAGTATCGCAATGAGGGCATTCTCTTCATGAGTGTTAGCCCAGGCCTTGTTAACACGAGCCTCAAACCTCGTAAGTGCTCTGCCCCTTCTCTACTTTGATTTCTTCATCCACTTGCTGCTGTCTTTCTGTGCAGAACTCATGTCTAATTTGACCATTGCAGCAACCCCTGAGGAAATGGAGGCCATTTCTGGCATGTTGAAAGCGTTCCAAGCCTATGCACCCGACTGGAAGGGTGCGATTTCGGTCGACGAGTCCGCTACCGCCGTCTTGTCCGTCATCCATAACGCCAGTATTGAGAAAGGGTCGGGTGGAGCTTTTGTTTCTCACTGGGGGAATAAGCAGTGGCTGTAGTTTCATCAGATACAGTGGTACAAGCACGTCGGGCTACTTTGACATGTGTGCAGCTTAGCGTACATGAGCAGTAGCCATGACAGCTGCGTTAGATTTGGAGAGTAGATGGTGGAAATAAGAAATATTTGGTAGTCGTGATAACTAGAGTCTTTGTTTGTTGGTCAAAGTCGTGATGGCTTCTGCCTTCACTTTCAGCTCGTATTCCGAACGAAGAATTATCATCGTTGTGAATTACTGCAGTTTCTCGGGCGTGATCAGCCATGAATCGCTAGTCCAACACTCAGAAAAAGGCTCCGGGCATCCTTGGATTATCACCGTAATCAACAATCAGCTAGTACTTTTCTCCTAACTTATTCCAGCTCGGAAGTTTACAAAACTCAGCAGATGCAGTCCGTGAAGCACAACAATAAACGGGAGGTGGAGTTCAACGTGAGAAGAAGAGATCTACAATGTAGGTACAACTAGGCAAGAACAGCAGATTTGGAATTTGATATTTAGACTTGCGTCAAAAGCTGGGGATGATCAAAATGCATGGCTCAAATAGCGCCAGCGTGTCCCGTACAGCCCGCGCTTGCGATACCCTACTATAATCTCAGAAATGATCTTAGATTCTATTCTGAGCCATTGCGGTCTTCCGGTCTATTCTGATTTCGCAATCTTATATATTGTCTCGCTCTATTGTGACGGACTATTGTCTGTAATCTTTACTCACTCATAAAATCACAGCAATGGAGGTAAAGTGTCTTGTTACCAAATAGATGGTTTAAAGTAAAAGAGGCTGATGATTCTCACAAGTAGGAGCTACGTCGGGGCTGACGTACCCTCGTGGTTTCCCCATGCATATTCCTGATCTGGCATTTATCCCGCGTGGTATTTACACTCCATACATTATCACATTGATTGCCTGTACAGCGCTACAGTGTTTGACCTGTATGCTAACATGACATGGTTAAAAAGTAGAGTCATGATCAGTGTTTTCACCGAGAAGCAATACAAAAGCATGGCACTTGCCCTATCTAATTGTTTTGAGACGTATAGAATGCTTTTGTGTTTCTGGAAAGTAGAAACATATGCGTTTGGTTCTGGGATTCGGGTTATGAGTCAATGGGTTCCCTTCCGAATGCGGGAAGACTCGCACATTGACGTTTGCGGCTCAAACCCTGGCAGAGACAGAAGGACCATGAGAGGGGAAGTGTTACGCGTTATTGTGAAAGAGAATTGAGATAATTGTCCCAGCATGTCGTGCATCTGCTAGTCTCACTATGTATTTTTTGCCTCATTATCAGGCTTTATCATCAATTACGTCGCAGATGTAATCGTTTCAAGTCTTGATGCGTGACATCAATCAGGTACCCCCCATCTGGCATTATCTGATGTTTCCAAGTGGGTTGGGGCATGCGAGACCAATTGCAAATAACACGCTGTAACACAAGGCCTCACGAAATGCGTGCATGTATTGTGAATGTTTCTGTCAATACAAAAGTCCTCCTAAATCGAGAACATACGCCTAGTTTGTGGTATTTGGCCAGCCCTGTCAGACTGTACCGAGTTCTTTCATAATAATCGCAGTGTTACCTGCCGGAAGTTCCAAGTACAACAATCGCCGTTCCATTCATAGCATCTGATGGTAGTGATGAAAAGAATTTAGGACTCGTGTAACCGTTCATGTCCTTCAGGAGAAATCAGCAAAGGCTGGAATCACATCTAGCAGTAGAAGCAGTATGTATTACCGTTCTGTAATGACGAGATTGTATGCTCATGTCAAGAACTTATCATGTTGCATCATCGAAATCCTCGAAGGCTACTGTGGCCGCGCTTGGACTACGGCCATAGGGGTAGCTAGCTATAATCGAGGATTTGCGAATCTTTTACCAGGTGTTGCCGCTCGGGTTTCTAGTAGATGCAGCTACATAATTGCCACCGAGGCAGAGAATGGGTCTCCATCCATCCAATCTCGACGAATTTCCTACCGTGTAGTGATCTTGAGTTTGGAAAATACCGCTGGAGCATTCCAAGTAAAATGAGTCTCTCGGAAAAGGCTATTCTTATCCTTTGGCGAGGCCACGGTTCTAGGACATGTTCTCTTTGGCTGTCTACGTCTGCATGAGCCTCGCAGCTAAACAGAAGCAGAACTTGTTCGGTAAACATGTGCGACGAGCTCTTTATCCGGCCACACCAGGCTGGCAACAATGAACCCGAGAAATACTCATAGCTAAGAATTTTGCGGTCGTTGCTGGCTCGATTTAGTGACAATCTGTAACATGAAATGCTTAATTAATCGTCAATAGCAGGTTTCATTAGTCGTGCACAACAAAAAGCTGCATTTTAGACTTGTGCAAGAATGCTGGTTAAGTTTTTGCAACTGCGTCTTTAATGTCAAGCATCCCTTTAGTCGAACAGAAGCGCCATGGCCTTACTAGACTCAACACACCGATACATGACACGATGTCGAGGCGTCCAAGGCCATTTTATCCTTTGGCCATCACACCCTTTCACAAAGCCTGGCGTTCTCAAGTGAAGGAAAGTATTCCTGTTTGGTCTCAATACCCACCTGCAGGCCTGCTGATGTGGAGAATCCAGAATGAGCCGCCGCTTCATCACGATTTCTTCTCAGCCCTAGCTTTCGTGACCAATCAAAAGCCCGAAAACGCGGCAGTTGCTCGCTAATCAAGCAGCAAAGTTCAAGACAGGTAGCACTGGCCGTGGAGCTTGTAACCACAGGCATCTCTCATATTTGTCAACCACTCCGTATTTGTCAGCGGAAACCTCACCCTGCCACGTCATGGAGACCGGGGAACGGTGTGGTTAGCGACTCGATTAGTCTCTTCTAGTATGTTCTGGCTTCGGCACGTGTGCTTGACTTGCGGTGTACAGGCGGCAGCGGCTTCGTATCCACGCCCAGCCGAAACCATGCAGCAACGTGTCTCGGTTGCCCTTGTCCTTCGGCCAATTCTTCACCTGCAGCTTTGTTGTGATCTGTCATTCCGTTGCTCGAAAGCCGTTGCCGCATTGACTTTGTCAAACATTTACCCGACTCCCCTTGTATGGAGCTAGCCGATGAGCCGAAGTCTACTTGTCGTTAAGGGTGACCTTGTCAAGCTCTTAATGCATCGCACTCAGCTTGGCAAATTGAATGCCCCATTGAGCGCGTTAGTGCGGCATCCTGCACCTCATTAGCTGATCCATTGGGACACGTAGCCTTGAGAACAACTATCATATATACTTGGTAGCATCGCCCTATCCTTTCCATCTTCCAACTCACCCAAACAACGCAAAGTACTTCTTCAATTCATTCACACCCAAACTCATTCCATCTACAAGCTGCTCAACCCCGTTTCGCTCTCCACACAGCCACCATGAGCATCTCACTTTACGACGCCAGCATTCCCTTCGCCAAGGACGCTCTGTCCTCACTGAAGGCCATCTTGACCAAGGCATCTTCTGCTCCTAATGCCTCGGGCTTCCTCGACGCCAGGATATACGACGACATGAATCCTCTGAGCTTCCAAATCTACACTGTCGTCGATATCTGCCAGAAACTTGCTCATCGGCTCCAAGGCAAGGAGCCTTTAAAACTCCAGGATGACGCCAAGACACTTGAAGATTGGCAGGAGCACATCAAGAAGGCGGAGGATATCCTTGCGGCTGTAGACAAGAGTCTAGTTGACAGTCGTGCGAATGAGATTGTGCCCCTAGCTATGGGCAGCCGCGGAACAGCAGAGATCAAGGCCTGGGGCTATGCTCAGGGATATGCGTTCCCCAACATCTACTTCCATTTGAACATGACATATGCAATTCTGCGAAAGGAGGGTGTTCCGGTGGGCAAGCTTGATTACCTCGGGCCATTTTTGGGCAAGCATCTTCCCAAGGAATTCACGCAGCAGCGTGCATAGGCGTGGCCGTTGAATACCCAAGCACATATGCAAACTACAGATAATAGAGAGCAATTGCAATGCACCTCATTCTTTCCGAGCCTCGGCTCTCACAACGCTGAACGACATAGTGATGCTGGGGCCCTGGTCCATTGTGTGTTCACTGCAGTTCACCGCCCTGATCGCGACATTGGGAGAAATGAACGTTGAGGAGGTCGATTTTATAATACCTGACGAGCTGAGGAACAGTGATTCGGAGTAACCGTTTCAAAACGGACGCTCATGGACAAGTTAGCTGCTTATAAGAAACGAAAGCTTTTGAATTTAGAAAGCTCTAAGCTTTCTCGACATGGAGCTCCGGTTCATGACTAAATTTTGGGAATCGCTTCGGCGCAAACATCCGTGGATGCCTTTGATTCATCTCTTCAGCACATCATAGGTTTACATTCTGTATTTGTGTATTATGATTAGTATTGGATGCACACATTATTCTGGCATGAATGTTTTAATCCCTCTCATACACACTTATTGTCGCATAGCCGCGTGAAACGCTCTTCAAGAGTTCAACATGCACATTTGCTTGGAGAGTTAGGCTGCGGCCGCCATGGATGCTGCACTTGTATTCGTGAGGTGCTTCAGGCCCCTTGTAAGGGATCTAAGCGTCATTAAGCTCGATATGCTAAGTGCAACAAAAGGTCGTTCAACAGAAGCTCATTGGGAGAGCTACCTTTCATTGGCAGAAACTCTGGTTGAATGCCCTTTTTCTTCTTCTTTGAGGGTCTCAGCTTACATCTCCATACTAGAAATCCTCTCTTTTGCGTTTGCCTGTGATGCATGTGGCGCTGTGCATTTAAGTTTATGGCTGAACTTGAAAGCTTGTCGTGGCGGGGTGTCACTTCGCGCCATCACATGTCTCAGTTTAATGACAGGTCGTGAACCTTGTAATTACTTGACAGTGGCAACTTTGACGGCGTAACTGAAAGGCCACTCTCGATGATTCGCTCTTTTCTTCGGCCAACTGTGTGATTTCTGTGTGCATCCACAAACATGCGTCCACATCCAACTAGACCGCTCCCTCACATCATCCTTTGGAGCTACCGCGCCGCTCTTCTCATTTGCCGGGTCTTGCAGTACTCTGTCTATCAAGCGCGTGAGGTTATAAGCCTCAATCCATTTGGGAGAGGTTTGTTCGGGTATTTTTCAAATTGCCAGCTCTAGGATTCCTTCGACTCGCTTCCACGAGCATCACGACCACGTCGAACCCGAAAGATCATCAAGAAAAGGGTTGGTTGATAGCAACCCAAAGCAGAAGTCAGAAAAATACCACTGTAAAAAAGCTGCAGCGTTTGCGCTACGTCCTGCTTGGACATCAACGGCACTAGCAATAGTCTTTCGTTTTTGAGGCCAAGACGCTCTACATAATGTTACATCTTTGTTCGGTTCCAGGTTTAATGCATGTCTGGCTACAAAAGCAATGACAGATTGTATGCCATGGGTCAAAGCAGAAGGTGAAAACACTGCTCTATGCAATTTATAGTAATCATTCCCTCCACTCCAGCTCCTTTGCCTCGCGCGGAACTAATCTTTAAGTCCCATCCTCCTTTTCCAGCTTGGGATACGTACGCACCCACTTGTACGTCTGATTCTGCAGACTCTGCAAAGTGTGCAATATATGGCCCGGGGATATAGGGTCTGGGACCTCCTGTTGGTACATCTGCCTTGCCAGATCGATTCGAAATAGTAGGCATCTCCTAGTCCGCTCGGCCGCAACATCCCAATAGGCCTGCTCCGCTGCCCGAAAGATGTCGGGCAGGTCTTTGAGGGGTGTGCGCCAGAGATACCCTGAAACGTCCAGCAGCGCTTTGAGAAGAGCCTGTCGCGTTTCTTGGACTCTGTCCTGAATGAGGGGATCGTGCAGCATTCTCCAGACGGCAACGCTCTATCCGATTGTCAGTCTCTACCACAAAAGCTTGTACCAGGATCTGCCGTGGGTTTCTTACCTCCACGATTGGGGTCAGGAACTCCCTCCCAGACTGTGTAGGCTTGTCCGACTGATCCAGATCCATCAAGAAGCTGAAGATGTCGATGGTTTCCTTCATTACATGCGAGAAAATTATACGTTTTCTCATGTTGAGGCTTTTGTTCAGCAGAATCAACGGCCTCCGGTTCTCATTGGAGCCGAGAGCCTCGATCATCATTGCATGGTTGCCACCGAAGAAGAGCTCCTGGAGAACTTCCCCGCTGATTTTGGGTAGATCGGTTCCTTTACCAGTCGGCAAGGATCCGTTGATGGCAGCGTTTAGGAAATGTATCATGACATCTATCTAGACGGTCATGAGCAGATGCACGGGTCAATTGCGGGTTCACTGGGGGGAGCAACTTACCTCGATTAGACGATCCACCGTATATGCAGTCCTCTTCTCAGCTTTGCTTAGCGAGTTTTCATCCAGCTTGACGAGTTGAGAGTCGTTGCAGGCACCGCTTGCCATCCTGTGACGTGTGAGATGGCAATGGCTCCCCACCGAATCAACCAGTATTCGACTTACGTGAAAGCGTAGGGCATAGCATGCTTGCCGTGCATGGAGTGCTTGCCGTGTACTGTGTTGTGCAGATCAACGGCCGCTGGGTAGGTTTTTGGAACGAGAAGAAATTTTCCAACTGTGATATTTGGCCCGACTGGCTTTACGGTTGGATCGCTCTCGTCTAGTCCTGGCAATTCTTCCTTCTCTTCCCAGGGGTCTTTCGGGCAAAGTCTAGGGTTCCTCTCGCAAGTACCGATGGTGCACACTCCGTACACAACTGCCAAGTTTGGTTTGCAACAGTAGCTCAGGTGGTTGCCGTCTGCGAAGCGGCAGGAGTTAGAACCCCGAAAGGGATGTGGAATGTGACGACGACTTACTCAGGCACCCCAACCAGCCCAGTCCGTTATCGCCGTGCCAGAGGAGCATCTCATCGGGAGGGCATGTATTCTTCCTGCAGTGGCCGTCGTTGGCCCAATGACAGCCTAGCAGGACCGGTGGGCGATCGTTCTTTTTGCAGCAAATGAGACTTCGCATGACACCCCAATCTTTGTCACGCTTCAGCTCCCCTATCTCCCACTCATCATCGTCACAGAGGTGCTCGTTGACAAACCTCGTCCTGAACGCGGTGTCTGTTAGTTGACATACAGCCAGGCACCATCAGGTGCAGCAACGTCCAGGAGAAGAAGAGGCAAAGAGAAGATGAACGCGGAGCATGGTGTGTACAGGGTGGGAATTCCATACCAGACCGTCCATCGACAAGTCTTCTTCATCATCGGCCACTCTGGCAATGGACAGGTGAAACTTTTGTACTTTTTCTCCGTCGAGCTAAAGCAGGGTGCGATGCTAGTGCCCCTTTCATTCGGTCTTCCGCCACGATTGGACAGGAAGAGAACAATGTCTCCTTCCCGGCCCGTCCCGGTGCAACCGCGCCACTCGCATCGCTTTCCGGGTGGTATCCTTCGTATGAAACTGTCGTGGCAGCATATGATCTTGGCGTAGTTCTGGAAACGTCGATCAGTACATCACAGCAGTGTCTCGAGCATCGTCGCATCTCACCCTGCGGCAATCCTGGTAGTCTCGACCAACGACTTGAAACTCTTCCCTTCCGAGACCGCACGTATGCCATTTCGTTATGTAGGAACATCGGTTCTCTTTGTAACACTGCGCCAGGGGGCTAGGGAACTCGACGTCGTCAACCGAAACGCTGACGAACGGGCGCATGGGGTTTTTGAGGTAGTCTGCAAAGGCAGATTCGTACTCGGGTTCCCTAATGGCCAAGGCGTTCGGAGCACCAAGTGCGCCGAAGCCTAGAAAGGCAGCGCACAAGAGGGCCCGAAAGAGCTTGATCAGGGTCATGGTGAGACTCGGGTGTTGGATCGCATGGGTTGGAAGAGCAGAATGCAAAGAAATTTATTAAGCAGTATGTAGGAGACTACGTGGCTTTGGTTCTTTTTATTACGTCTCGTGCAGCAATAGATCCGCACTCTCTAGCCTTTGCGGCAGCGAAATTTGCCACGGTCTCGTGAACTCAGCTATCCAATACCGCCTTAGGTGCTTCTATCACATGCGAGAACCCATACGATTGAACGGCGGATACCATGCAGCGAGTCAAGGAGCTGAAAGCTCGATTTTACCTGAAGCTGCGTGAGGAACATGGAAGGTAGTCCAGTGATGCGTGCGAGAGGTTCAGTGACGGTAATCGAGCAGCGATCAGAGGCGATTAGAAATGGTGAAGGGGGCAGTTGATATTGCCACGATCAGTATGTGCTGGGATTTTCCAGCCACGTTGCACGAGAGGCCGTGAGCTTTGCAACAAATCACTTCATCTCGTTTGATCAGCCAAGCGTTTTACTAGGTGGTCAATCAAGAAATTGGGAATCCCTTCGAATTGGGAGACGTGAGAGCCTAGCTTCTGCAAGCGCAGCTGACACAAGGCGAATATTGCAGTCCGTTCCCACTTTGCATGCTCGAGACATATTGCTATATATCCTAGTTCCCCTAAGCCCGCGTCCTGTAGTTCTCTGCGTAAAGGCATGTGACGCGTCAACTTTGTATTTTCACCATCCCTTGCATTTGACTTGTCGCACCTCCATCCTGGTTGAAGAGGTGGCTTCGACGCCACACACAAATCATCCACTTCGACGTGGACTAATGCAAGATAGCCTAGACATCGCAAGGTGGCTGATTGAGGATACATCTCTATGAACTTGTAGCACGAGGCAGTTGACCGCGTCAAGACCTCAAGTTTACTGTTTGAAGCAAGCATGTGATGGAATGCCCATCGAAAATAACACGGCATCTTTCTAGTCTGGCCATCTACTTACGTGGGCTTCTCAGATATGCAACGGCAATTGCTCGCAGCCATTCTCCTCTGCTCAACATGGTCACCGATCTTGACCACCTATTCTGCCCGGAAATCTCCTTATAAGAGCGAAGCCCACATCGCCATGATCTGCCAATGGTCTTTCCTAGCAACAATTGGCCTCGGCCTCGGCCTTGCTAGCATTGTCAACGCCGTGCCTCAACCGCTGACAGAAAATAATAGTAAGGAGAGGCAGGGAATCTCCCGCAACGTTACAAGCCAAGGTCGGGATCTCCGCGACGATCCTGAGACTGGGCTCCGCACTGTATTTGTGCCGCCTCCGCCTGCGAACACCGTGGTATGCCCGGAACAGTCGGCTATACATTGATCAGTTATTGATGCCGCCAAAACAGACACAAACTGTCACTTTTATCGAAACAGCCACCTTCACCGGCGAAGGATTTATGGCAAGTATTTTACCACGCTAGAACAGACGAAAAATAACAACGTGCATCAGATGCCAGACACTGTCACTACGACGATCTCGACCACTGCGACTGTTACTACGGTTGCTGCAATGGCAGGTTGAGCTTTCCTCAAACGCATTACAATGTGCCACTAACACGGGCTTTCAAGGCAACCATTACCACCATCACCAAACCCTTCCAACGATTCTACCTGCGAATGGCTCGTACGCCTATGGCCGGTCATTACATAACCCACGATGACATGAAGCCCAACTCGACAATCACACGGATGAAATATCATTGGAATAAGGAGCGAGCCCTCAAATTCTGGTTCGGCAACGATAAACGACTTTACTTCAGGAACCCGCACGGTGGTCCGGACATTTTTGTGTCAGCCGCCAAGGAAAAACGCGGTACCAAGAACGTTTACTTTGTGAAAGAGAGATTCAAGGAGGACTACTTCTCATTAATGTGGAAGACCCATCCCGAAGACGGGGGCCTGATTCCGGTCAACCCGATAGACCCTGTAGAGAGGCTCCTGACTGCCAAATGCCGTGGCATATGGATTGTTGCTACCAAGGGCGGATATCCTTGGGCTGGATGGACCCATTTGATTGTTGAGCCACTGGATGGGCAAGGTTTTGAGTATTGAGGGTCTAATCGCACGAGAGTTTCTTGGTCCGTAACAAGATTAGAATATCGGTGTCCTGCCTCTTCTATCTTGGAAGGTGAATATTGAGTTTCCCCTCATTTAACACGCACTACGTTCAATAAATTCCTAAATTAATACAGTGTTATCTTTCGTCTTCTGTGAGATCGGCTACTAACTCTATTCTAAAATAAGAATAATGCAGGAAGCTATGAAATGCCAAGAACTCATTGTTCCAACAGAAATTGAAATAAAGAAAGACTTGTGTATCCGCAAATGATGAAACTCATATTCATTGGCTTGCCGAACTTTAAAAAAACAAGGAGGACAGCATGCTCATGTCAATCTGGTCAGTATGGTCGGTTCAAGGCGCCATGTCATATCCATCCAGCTCGTCCTTCCTCAACATGCGTGTTGGGTGCTGCTGCTTATGAACAGACATTACTTTGACAGGTGTAGTTTATATTCTTCAAAATCAACCCATTGCAATGAAACGTAATTACGAAAAGCCTTCTTTTGACAACTCGACATCTTCTTATTTGTACAGTCAAAGACCTGTATCTTCCAACACTTGTTTGAGGACAACCTCAAACCAGGGTTTGTTTGACGTTTTGACAATGCCGATGCTATTTCCTACCTGTAATTAAGGGTACAGTATAACAAAGTAACTTGATTTGTCTCGTATCACATTCTAGTTGCATCGTAAACCAGCTTTGGCTTCTATCAAAGGAATCGGCAAAGGTGGAGGGCCATGCTACAACTTGGCCTGCAAGACACCCTGTCCTCCCCACATTCGTGCGTGCTTTCTGCGGTTGTTCCGGCAATGGCAGGTTGTCAGCACGTTGCAAACAAAATTTCTGGTCTTGCTTATGGTGCAGCGTGTGTCTGAAGTGTACGATTACAGCAGAACCAGGGAAATGACCCTGGTAAATGGAGCTGCAGTACCCGCCCCAACCGATAATCCCATTGGAGCCTCTTGTGAATTGCCAGTCCACTCATTTGTTGAGCTGTTGGGGTCGAAGTCCTGGGGTACGTATAGGCTGCCATGTCCTACATCAGCGGTAACCCATTCGCACGTCGCGTCTCACATGTAGCATGATGTTGCAGGTTTTAATATCCCACTCAGCACGGTCTTGCCGTTAATGCAGAAGAAAACCTAGCAAACTGTTCAGAAATTCTCTTCAGCTTCATATATGGAAAAGCTCTTTTGTTCAGCATAAAAACATGTCCGAGACTCGCACAGCGCTTGAACAGGAAGGGGTCCCGCCACTACTCAAAGTCCGCCTTCCTTTTCCCCATCGTCTAAACTGCTTCATCAGGCTATGGTTGCTGAAAATTATTGCATCGCTTTTGTTTGCAGTAGATCGATTTCACCATCCGGCACCGCCATCACTGCGTCCCACGCTCGTCAAGAAGTACTCTTGCCGCCTCGGTCTCCAAACTCGCATCTTCTATCCACCTGACTACAAGCCTGGAGACCTGCTTCCTGTGTACCTTTCAATCCATGGTGGAGGCTTCGCGATCTGCGATCCTCAGCACGATGATGAGTTTGCCGTCATGTGGGCTAGGCGGACCGGCATGTTGGTCGTTTCCCTCGACTACTCGAAAGCACCTGTGTACCCATTTCCCGTTGGCGTCTACGATGTGGCTGCGCTGGCGAATGCTGTACTTGATGATACCACTTTACCCATCAACAAGGATAAAGTCTCGATTGGAGGCTTCAGTGCAGGTGGAAACCTCGCCCTCACTGCGTCACAACTGCCTGGGTTGAAAGGCGTCGTCAAAGCCGCGTTGGCGTTCTATCCAATTGTGGACTGGGGACATCCACCTCACGAGAAGATGGCCAGGCGTCCTTACAGAGGCGGCCCTAAAGATGGGCTTGAGACGACCAGTTACTGGTTTGACTGGGCATATGTTAGTGCAGGTCAAAACCGGCATGATCCTCTTCTTAGTCCTTACTACGCCCCGAAGGAGGACCTGCCGCCATGGATCTACATAATTGGCGCCGAGTGGGACATGCTGAGACTAGAAAGCCAGAAGATGATGTTTGGGCTTGCGGGACTGGACTGGAGGCAGGAAGACGACTTCGACAAAGGCGCGTACAAGTGGACGCTAGCGAGGGGCTGTTCTCATGGGTTCACTCATCATTGGGGACAAACCCCGGAAAAGAAAAAGAAAAGAGAGGTCAAGTGCGAGCCCATTTATGCTCAAGCAGTTGAATGGATAGCAAGGGCCTTGCAGGAATGAGTAACATAGAGCATGACAGGCTCCACCACTCAGTTCGAATAACCACCATGAAGCTTGAAAGCTGCCTAAAGATGGCCTATAAGGATATGAAAGGCTCGGGTAATGCTTTCTTCTTTGTATTAGTACAATAAGCTACATTTGGGCCAGAGCAAGTACAGTACTTCTTCAAACTGATTCATAACAGTCTGAGTTAAAGATGTGTTTCAAAGCCACGATTCCGAGCACCGTCTTACACATCCCCAGACTGGACACAAATCCAACTTCAGGCTTCCAAGTCTATTTTGTGGCCCATAGACTTACAAGGATTTCCCGACTTTTGAGTCGACATTACATTGCCTTGTAGTTTACTGTGAGCTGTTGGACAGCGGCGCGTGTTTTCTGTGTATAAACGCGCTTCGTCTGATCCATGAGCTGGCCTGTCGACAAAGAAATACTTCCAAGGCATATGGCCAGCGACTTGCACCCGAATTACCTTGCCACTCTTTTAAACAAATCACACAGGGCAGTAGCCAAGACTGGTTATGGTTTTGACAGAAGAGGTAAGACCTAGCCTTCCCTGGCATGCCGGGCGATCATCTGCACATTCATCCTTCAACCGGCCCGATACTGTGTCGCAGGAATGATACTAGGAACAGGGTGGTCTTACAGCGGGGACATCTGGATTTGTAACTTTTGGTTATGGGTCTCTTCCTGTCGTTATTAGGTGCAAAGCTCGGCCGCCTTGTGCGTAGAATCTGTTGGAAGTTCTAGTTTCCTCAGTGGTCTCCGACTTTAATGGTTACTGTCAGCTTACTGAATTAGGAAGCGTATAGACGGTTTAGGTTTTGGATTCTTGCACGCAAAATGCTTCAGTGGCTTCCGGAATAAAGAAAAGCGGCTGCTGGGCGGTTGGATTATCCGCTTCATCCTTCTTCGGCGGAAGGAAGTGACGCTGGCTGTTGAATTTGCAGCGCCTTATTGGAGATGTGGCTGTGTAGTCAGGCCTGTCTCGGTCGAGAGCTGTATTCTGCAGGTGTAACGCAAGAAAGGACCACTCTTTGCCACCCCCGAACACGCGATGCTTCGTACAATAGCTGGATGCTTGCGTCTGAGATCTACAGGATTCCCTTCGAAAGGGCTACAACAACACACCTCGCTTCAGTGGGTTTTCAGTCGTGTCAAACAACAACAACCTTGGAAGGGTATTTTCCCCGTCGTGTAGATGCGTGGTGGAGAGCCCCTGACGAAATGGTCCACGCAATGTATCCAAAGGCAGTGTTCATCCACGGCATGTCTTTGGTGGACACTAAAACCCATCACCGGATGACCAGTCGCGTCAGCCTACACAGCGATGCGGAATGAAAGAAGGTGCAGCTGAATCGTCTTACGTAGCCACAGCATGCACAGCTGTTGCAGCAACAGAGGGCCACGGAAGAGGCCGACGACGCATGTGTACGCGTCGAGAGGGAGGTGTGGCAGACGATCCAGGGTTCAAGAAGGGCTCAAGGGCCAACAGCCCACCCGTGACGGGTTGTGGGGCGAGAATCATGAGATGCACGACAAAGCTAGCCCTGCGATGGAGGGCCGGGGGGCAGATCTGCCGGAAACAGCCCCAGGTGTGGCGGGCTATGCGGATGAAGTGTGGTCGCCAGCAGGGATAGGTACTATGGAGGACCGTCGATCGTGCACCGGGTATTGGCTACGCCACTCTATACTGAATTTCTTGAGTTTCCCATCTCACCCCGGAAGGTCAACTGAACATGAAGACGAAAAACAAGCTCTTGGACACCCGAAAGCAAGGAAAACATCGGGTCCGAGCGGCCTGGTCATGGGATGGCAGCGGATGACTCGAGAAAAGGACGCCGTCAGCATCCTAGGCCGGGCCCGGGCCGGCCGCAAGGAACTAGGCTCGCCTCGCTGAGCGGGCGCCAGCGTGAGACTATCGACAAGCTTATCGGTGGGCGTTTCGACGAGGAGAAGCGTAGCGAGGCAGGGTCCGGCTGGAATGTACTCCGGTGCTGAGCTGAGTGTGCATGCGGCTACGGGGCACAGCCGGAGAAAAAGATGGTGTGCTTGGTGTTTGCGCCACGCTCAACGGCCGTTGGACGAGGTCCAGGTCCGGGGGAGGAGCGCCACAGTGGCGGTCGGTAGTTGTCGCGAGGACTATTGCTTGGTGGAGGCAGAGAGAGGGATGCAACATGGAGACGGTCGGGCGGGGACTGGAGAGGTGGAGAGGGCCTGGACGGTGTCATGCGGGCAATAACGGGACTTGATACGAGAAAACGAGAATATCCTGATGGCAGGCGATGAAGCTTGGAGGTGTGGGGGTCTAGGTGGGCAATAACCGTCGTTGTTTCTTGTAAAGTGTGCATGTTCACTGTCAGGGTGGCATTCTCGGTGGGAGGACTGGCTCAGACAAGGCGGACATGAGTCATGGCCTGCGAGAATACGTCAAGAGGAACGTCTATACGCGTAGTCGCCGAACGATGGGCGTCAGGGCAAGACAGTGAAGGCAAAGGCGGAGATGTCGAAACCCGATCGTGGTGAGGGCGCGTAACGTGTGGGAGGAGGTCGAGGTCATGCGGGAGTGCCGCAACGTCCAGTGAGACATGCATGATGCGAGGGCAGGGATCCGTCCACGCTCCGCATATCGACACCTCGCACCCCAGCCAGCCACGATCCGCAAAGCATCGCGGCCGAGAGAAGCCACCGCAGAGCACGGAATCAAGCGTCCTCAGCCAGCATTCCGGTGCTGGGCGACCAGCAGCGAATCCGAAGATGGAACGTGCAAGGAGGGAACAAGGCAAAAGAGGAAACAAGGACTAGGAGGGGTCTGGACGGAGCGCATCGGACGGGGGTCGTGGCGGTTGGTCAGATGAGGTGCCATGCGAACACCTGCGGGTGCGCGGCGAATCACAGCGAGCACAGCCGGTCTGCAGGCAGCAACATGGGGTGGGCGGCCGGGCCTCGATCAGTGGTTGCATACGAGGCGAAACGGAACTGCACAGTAGATGGAATAGTCGGCGGGGGACCCTGGTTGGAAGATGGAAGATGGAAGATGCAAGTATGATGAAACGACAAAGTCGATGATAGTAGTAAAAATAAAGAACACAGTGCTGCAGAAACAGGAAAACGGTACCGGTGACGGGGATATTTACAAAACGGCCGTCGTGCAGTCGCACGGGCAAGGCCATGGCAGTGGCAACAAAGAAGCGAAAAATACGCCCCATTATCAAATCAAGTCAAAGCTGTTTTCCCCCCGGTTCAGCTCCTGTCTAGGCCCAGCTGCACCCCAATCTTCTGTTTCAGAAAAATGCACTGCGGTCTACAGGCGTTCTTTCCCTTGCCCCCCCCGCCTTGCCCTCTTGCGCAGCCTCACTCCGCCAAGCTCGTATTTCCACAAGCCCTCTCCCACCGGCCGCCGCTGACTATTGATTTTTCCTCTTTCCTCGCCTCGCGCCGCGGCAGAGCAACGCATCTCTCCCGACGCAGGCGTGCTTGCGTGGTAGGGAGGACCCCCGTAGCGAGGTGGTGTCTTCGATGGGCAGAACCCTTACCGGCCATGACGTCTTTGGTGTTATCGTCTGAGTGGTCATGCAGCATACCTCGTCCCGGCAGAGCTGCATATGCACGTCCCATACGGGGCCTGGCGCAGATCCCGCCTTGCCTGCTACCCTTTGCCCAGGGTGCGGTCGTTGTTTCATCTTTTGCTCCTCGTCCACGCGTGCAGCCCGTCGTGGCGAACACACTCGCTTCCTCGTGTGCGGAATACCCTCCAGGACCGTGTCCAGGACGCATCTCGCTAGACCGTGGGCGTAGTATGATACCAAGGGATGTTCGTGTAGGTAGAGGGGCGTGTGCTTCCACGTTGCTCGATGGGAGTCTGCATGTGGATAGCCCTTCGTGCTCTGGACGAGGCGGACACTAGGCAACACCCAGGACCAGGCTCACTCCCTCGGGCGTGCCCGTCGCTCAGAGACCGGTTTCCCGGGCCGCACCCGCTGTCTTGGCGTCCTGGGCTCGTCGCTGTCTCATCGTGCATGTCCTGTCTCGTCCCAAGACCGGACAAGCCTCGTGGGAAAGAAAACCTGTTCTGTCTAGAACCTAGAACCTAGAACCTAGGCACGCAACAGCCACTCCTCACCCATCGCGTGGTCTTCTCCCAGCTTCAGTCGACCCTTGATCTCGTAATCGCCATGTAGAGAGAAAACAGGTGCTCAGAGTCCATCACACCGGTGTTGTGGGTGAGACGGGCTAGCTTGGAGACGGTGCGTCATAGACGTGGAAAATCAAAAGGTGTGTTGCCAAGCCCAGAATAGAGCATCCGTATAGTACTGTATCCTGCATCGTGATTATAAAGTCATCTTCGGTCGTAGTGCTGCCGGCAGTGCTCGTCCCATGATCGCCGTTGTCCTTGGCACATCCGGACACCTGCAGTACACCTGCTCTCCACCACTTCAAAGCGGCAAGAATCAGCAGCACTCGACTTCTACGGACTCATTTGTAAACATTCGCCTCATCTGCTCTGCTCTCTTATAGTCTTATAATCTTTTCACTCTACTCTTTACACTTCTGCCTTGTAGATTTCATCTTTTCTTCGCCGAACCTCGATATGCCCGAGGCGTTTCTCTCTCGCACCGGTCCCTCTTCAACCTGGCAGCGTCGCCAACAGCTAGGACTTGATCCATTTAGGCACGAGCCTGCTAGGACGCTCATCCTTCAAAGCTCCTTCCAAAACAAAACGATTCGCTGAGCTTTCCCGTATAGTTGGCCGGCACCGGGCAGTGTAGGCGCGGTGACTGACTTAGGAGCAAGGGTTGGCTGCTCCCCACGTCTGCCTACGAAGCCTCGTCGGCCCTTACGCCGACGGCGTCTACCCTTCAAATACCGCAATCTACCCTCATCCGTACCTCAGAATCCCTTTCGTCCTCGCCGTCTCTCGTGACTTTGAATTTCCATCGTTTGCAAAACTACGATCTCGTCAGCGCTACGGACCATTCCCGCCTACGACCTCCGGACCGGTCGGCCCCACCAATTACCGGCTCAGGAAACCCCCGGAGCAGCAGCTCCATTGGACGAGGTATCCCCTCGGCGTGGGGGTCGCTCGACCTCTCATCAATCGACACTCGCAGCCGTCACCTCGGGCAAGCGAGGGCAGGGCTGCTTGCTCAGCAGTGCATACATCGCGGAGTGGCATGACCCGGCAGTAAGCGAGAGCGCTCGAGACCAGCAGACGATAAGACGCAGCCGTCAACACACACGCAACGTGCTGTCAGATCGAAACAAGCCAACGGGATCGCCCGTCATTCGTCAGCCCAGCTCGTTGGGTTCGTCTGTGCCAGAGTCACTGTCTCATCTGCAGTGAATCAACCGGGCACACAAGACTTGCTTGGCCAGGTACATTGCATTCCCCATCTCTTCAGNCCCCCCCCCCCCCCCCCCCGACTCGGTTTCGCGTCAACACATTGTGCAAGCATTGAAATCACACCACGCGTACTATTTCTATCCTTACCTCATCTACACATCCCCCAGCTTCCCTCTGAAGAATGGACTACAACTACAGACGCTGCGTAACGTCACGAGACGGTCGCGCCATGCACCCGGCCCAACACGGTAGTCGTGCTACGGCTGCCCGCGGCCTCCTTGCCAGCACAGTTACTCTAAACAGTTGTTATATTCTCACATCAGCCAGCAGCAGCATCATCTTCTTCTCCTTCCTCCCTCGTCATGCCTTCATTGCACCGGTTGTCGCTGTTATCGGCTGACACAAGCCTGCGCAGGTGGTGGTCCCTAGCGGGCTTTCCCACTAGAAAGTAATCCCCCCCCCCCTTTGGGCGATCACCTGCTGGCTCCGGGGCGCCAACTGCAAGCAAGTGCTTTGGTCGCAGGGGACAGGGACCTGGGCGTGGGTGTACTAGGTCGCCCAGACGGCGCGGGTTAGTGACCTCGCAGCGCCTGGCCAGGCCGGGTAACCCCTCCATCCTGCTCCCCTCCAGTTTTCGGGCTCGCAACCACCCACCATTGCTGAAGCCAACCCACTGTACCTTATCCGCAAAACCCACCGACGTACTCGCTCCCAACCTCTTGATCAAGCAGCTGTGGGGGGGGAGCATGACGGCTGGCTGAGATCAGAGACACGGTCCCATCCAAGTTGTCTTGTTTGTCTATTTTGTATTTATAATTTATTGTTCCTTGTTTCTTGCTCCCAGCTAGTTTCTAAATATTAACTCCAAGTGCTTCAGCGTCCTGATACCATCGTCCCGAGACGCCCTCGGTCGAACAGCCCAGGCCTCTTCCCCACCATCCTCTCCACACACCTTCTATCTTCAGCCTCCCGATCCCGCTCCTCTGAGGGCTACATTCTTCCTCTTTTTTCCTTCCCTCCCAAACTCACCCACTCTCCCTCTCTCCCCATTCCCACTTGCCTTCCCGCCCAAGTCTCGCTACGTCCCGGATCCTCGGTCAAGGGCAGCAAAGCAAAGTCACCGAGGGGCCCCAAAAAAACGTGTGTGTCGTGTGAGCACCCGTTACGTCGTCGAACCGAACCCCAAGGGGGAACTTGGCTAGGCTTGCTACACCATACCTGCAGGATCTCGCGCAACGGTCCACACGCCCAACCCTCTTTTTCCCCTGCTCGATAAAAATTGGATGAGATAGAGAGAGAGAGGGACACGCACACGACCGTCCGTCCG
>LDEE01000023.1:14316-58445 GCA_001021365.1 Stachybotrys chartarum | reverse complement strand
CCCCAAGCCGAAGACGACGACGACCACCGGGTACGCCTGCGCACCATCAATTCCATCTGACCTCGTTGCTACTAGGGCAATTGCAAGTTTGGCCCCAAATGTGCCAACGTCCACGTCCTCCCCGACGGCCGCCGCATCAACTACGGCAAGAACGGCGTCACGATAGGCGCCGCCCCCATCAACCTTGCCGGGCGCCCCAGCCAGTCGCCCGCCTCCCCGACCTCTTCCGTCTACAACACCTCCTCCAGCGCCCTCACCAACTCCCTATTCCGCGCCGATGCTCCCGGTTACCACTCGTTCGAGGACCGCCAGTCCCATCACCTGGGCCGTCAGCCGAGCATCGATAATGGCCTGCCCACCATAGATACCCCGTACTCCCACCCCAACTCCAACTACGGCTCGCCCCGCGACGACGAGTCGAGTCGCCTCGGCTTGGCCCTGTCCCCCGTCAACGGCAAGGGCCTGTCCGTTCTTGATGCGCCGCTACCCTCCTCGTTCGACTCCAACGGCATCTCCAACGCCGCCCGATACCCCGCCGCGCCGTGGCCCTCGTCCGTGCCCTCCAAGTTCGGCCTCGAGTCGCCCTCCCCCTCGCTTCGGAGTGCCAAGGACTCGCGCACGTCCGATACGCTCAAGTCGCTGCACACGTCCGCCTTCGGCTCCTCGGAGCACCTGGCCACGCCCACCGCCAGCAGTCCCCCGAGCTCGCACATGACGAATGGCGCCGACGAGTACTTTGGCAAGCGTGCCATGCATTCCCTGCGGTACGCCAAGCCCCGTATGCTCAGCTCCAGCCTGCCCAAGACATCGGTCGACCGAGACTGGGAGCCGGAGTTTGCGTTCGGCGACGACGCAGCTGAAAACCTGCCGGAAAACTATGTCCCCGAGAACCTGCAGGATCTCCTGACGCCAGCAGAGAAGGCCCGCCGGGGCTCCATGCGCGCGGACGGTGAAGTCACCATCGACGGCATCACCAAGTACGGCAGCCCCATGGGAGCCAGTCCCAGCCGATGGGGCTCCCTGTTCCAGCGTCAGAAGGAGGAGGAGGAGCTCACCCGCTCGGCACGCAACGCCGGCTCCGTCTTCGGCCACGTCGGCAGCCCGCTGCGCAACTCGACCCTCTCCCAGGAGATCGGCGGCAGCAACGGCACCATGCGCCCGGGCTCCGCTCGCTCCGGCAGCGAGTCCATGTCGGTGCTCTCCCAGCAGCTCCAGCGCAGCCGCCTTGACGACAACGTCGGCGGCGCCAGCCCGCTGCTGCACCCCACCGCCGCCGCCCGCATCCCCAACGGCAGCATGGCGTCCATGGGCAAGGACCGCGTCATGGAGCGCCACGTCTCCAGCGGCAGCATCAGCTCCTCCTTCACTGGCCGCTTCACCACCCCCATCGACGAGGAGGACCCGGCCTTTGTCTTCAGCATGGAGGAGGAAGACGACCCGACCTCGCTGCGGGCACGCAAGCGTGGCTCGGCCGGCCTGTCCATGGCCGGCTTCGCGAGCTACTCGACTGCCGCCGCGGGCAAGACCAACGGCTCCAAAGAAACAGTGTCGGTCACCGGGCGGTGAGGACAGCAAAAACGGCAACACGGGGCGTTCTCTGCTTTCTTGTCAAGTATAAACAGTATTCCCCTACCTGCATAGCAGCAGTTCCCTTAGACGCAGCATCGGCAGTCTGCACCCACGGAAGTAAAAATACACGGCATGAAAAAAAAAAACACCCAAGCGACAGGCCCAGACGGCTGCATCAGCAGGATATTATTGCCCGGCCCGGATCACGAGTATAGCTACCTGCTTCTTGCACCTTGTTCTTTTTTACTGTTCAGGATTCCGTGGGCTTTTGACTCCCATTGGCTTCATTATTGCGCTCAGTCTGCAGACGGGACTTTTTTCCTGTGCTCTTACAGCTTGGAATGTAATGCAGGACGCTGCTGCCGGTCATTTGTATTACATTATCCCCTTCCATTTACCCCCCCCCCCCCAGGTCGGCACTCGAGGTACAGTCGCTCATTTACACCACGCGATATCTATTCACCCACTTTCCATCATTTGCCTTTATGCTTTATCCATCTCGTCTTTTTTCTTATCATGTACTTGGGGGCATCATCGGACACTACGGCCCGGGGTTTCCAAAATCGAGGGCGCTTGTCATTTTCTTTGCATCGTGTTTGTGCCTGTTCATCTCATGCCGTCGGGTAATGCCGGGGTGGAGCATAGAGGAGCGTGTCAGGTGAAGCGGAGGGAGAAGGATATGTTATGATGTGATGATAATTCCCTGCTTGCTTTTTCTGGTATCGTTTCTTGTTTCTGGGTAGATAGCGCAGAGGATGAATATACGGGAGAGGCACGGTGTGCCGTTGAGGATCTCTACTCTATTCCCTGGTCGAATTCCACTTTCCTTGTGAAGTAGTTGGCGATGAGAAACGGTGACGGAGGAGCATACATGGAGTAACATGAGAAAGTTCTATACACTAGTACACAAAAGAGGTACGTTGGAAAAAGCCCGGGACGGAGAAGAGTGGGTTGTTTTGTAATCCATCTCTTTCCGACACATCCACACCTCTGAGCTGGCAAATACATGATACGTTCAAGATACACTCCCTAGCAGGAAGCCTCTCTGGGCCTTGACGATTGGTCAAGCCAGAGAGACCCCCGTAAACCTGCCTGCCATCCAAAATCTCCCGCAGCTCATTAACCCTGCATCCCACGCTCTTTCCCCGACCACTGGTGATCCCGGCCGTGCTGCGTTCTAATTGCTCGGTGGTGCTTTTTGAAAAGCAACGAGGCGTCTAAACAGGTTGAGGGAATTGGGGGCGATGGGAATTGTACATTGATGTCGAAGAAAACCGGAATCCCTGTGGCAAGGATCGAACGATGGGGCAGGCGCAGCGGAAGAGAAGCGACGGAGGTGAATTTAGTGTGCGTCGGGCTGAGACAGGATGTACTCGACGGCCTTCTCGACTATATTGCGCAAAGCGTGTCAGCAGACGGGCATGGTGCTCGAGGGAGGATGGAATTACCGGAGTGGATGTTGTCGGCATCCTTGTCGGGAATCTCGATGCTGAACTCCTCCTCGATGGCCATGACGACCTCGACGGTGTCGAGGCTGTCAAGGCCGAGGTCGTTGGCGAAGTGAGCGGTGCCCTTGATCTACGGACTGTGAGTGGACAATCATGGAAAGAACAGTGAGGGGATTCGTACGTTGGATGGGTCGTTGACCTAAAATTTGTTAGCGAAGACTCTAGAAAGCAACTGTGGATGTTGGGAGTGGTCGGAGAAGATGCATCCTTGACTCAATGATGACGTGCAACACGGTGATGCCCGTCCATCAAGCCGCGCGATGCATCCCCTATGACCCTCAACCCTTCCTAGTGCCGGTTTTGGGCAGTGGATGATCGCTCACCTTATCGAAGCCCTGCAGCAAGCTGAGGATACGGCCCTCGACCTCCTCCTTGTTCAAGCCACCGGCCGAGGCAAACGTGCGCACGGCCAAGAGGTTCTGCACGCGCGGGACAACCATCGGAGCAGCCCATCGAGGTGCCGAGCGGGCAACGACAGGACGGACGGCGGCGCGGGCGGTGGCCGAGGCCATGGAGCGAAGGACGGCGGTGCGGAACATTTTTTTTTTTTTCTCGTTCGTGTCCTTGGGTGAAGCTAATGACGATGAGATTATTTTTCTCCCCCTCGCGGACGGCTCGCGTGGCCCAATTGGCGAGGGAGCGGGTACTAACAGGTGTTTCTGTACGGATCTGCGGGCGCAGGGAGGACGAATGAGGGAGGGTTCTGCGCGGACGGGTTGGATTGGGAGAGGTGGTGAGGCTGGTCGGCGAGAGCTTGGAGTGGTGATGGATGGGTTGGAGCTCGGAAAATGTAGCGAGAGGAGGCTTGATTGGACGAATGAGGGAGAGGCGGATTACGACGTCACGTGATTGGCTGCTGAGTTTGTGTAGCTACCCTGTAGCTCATCTTCTATTACCTACTGGGTAGAAGGCTTTTAAGCGAAAAGACCAATATATGCATAGGCAGAGTGAGTCAATCGAATTAGAGTAGGGATATCGTACGAACCGTCTTCAAGTGATGAGTGTTTTTAGTTTAGTTCTGTGCTGTGTGTTTTACGACATGACACGAGCTGCTCGTTGTGCCACTGAACGATCGTGATGCAATTGACTTGATAGAGGATGCCCAAACACAAGGAATCTCTCGTAACATATATTCCAAGAACAGATCCAACAGAACAGCATCAGTAGTTAACCGAGACAAGTACATCTTCACCCTTACTCGCTCCGTCGCCTCCCCCACACGTGCATCAACCAACGCCTCTACAGAACACAATTCTCCAGCCAGCTCGTACGGCCATCAACTAACCCGTCCGTGGCGCGGCCCCGCGTGGCCTAGCACCGGCTCCATGGCGTCTGGCGCAGCCCACATGGACGCTGTTGGGCGGACGATCATGCATCGACTCGTGCTCGCCGACCGTGCGACCCGGCAGCACTGCGGCGTGGAGGTGCTGCGGTTTGTCTCGGGTTGTCGGTGCAGCCGCGTAACGGGTGGCGCTGCAAGTCATGCAACCTGTCAACAGGCCATGTCCTGGCTGCCCCGGGCTGCACACACCACTGTGGCGGCGTCATCGCTGACCGGAGGAATGGTGACACGGGGCACGAACTGAGCCGGCGGATGTCCCAGGCAGTCATCCTGCTGCATTCGTCGAGTACTACTATAGCAAACTGCACTATCGGGCTGCCTGACGGTACTCTCGGGGCTGCTTGACAGTACTCTCGGGGCTCCCTTCTAGCTCTCACCACGCATCGCCGCGTGCATCTGGCGCAGCCCTAGCCATAAACTACCATCCAGCACTCGCCCACCCCGTTGAGCCCTCTCCCGCTACCTGCCCAGCGCGTCCAATGATGGGCTTACCTCCCGCTGTCAGCCCCGAGCGGGCTGCCGATCTGCTAGGCCACGCCGATCATGCGCCGCTGTGCTGCCCCAACGGGAGAACCTTTGCTTGAGCGAAGCCGGTGCTACCGCGGAAAATGTTTGCTTTTTGCGTTGTCGGCCTTTTAGGATGGGGCTAAGGTACGGTAGTGAGGTGGCATATAAAGGCAGGGCCCGTGGCTTTGCTGTTCTGCTCCTTGTTGTTCACGGCCTGACTCCTCCTCATCGGCACCCTCTGTCCTGCGGTTGTGGTTCTTGACAATGAAGCTTCAGGCGATCCTCTACCTAGCCGGCCTGGCCCAGGCCTGTCTTTTGCCGCATGAGCTCGAGGCAGAGCGGGACCTGCACCTCCATGGCCGCCACACCTCTCCCTCCGGCAGACCGGCCCACCGTCGACAGTCCGACCCGGGCCACGTCGACTTCCCCATAGGCGCCGGCGACAGGTTCGAGAATGGCACCACCGCCCCTCGCGGCCTGGGCGTCGACGACCGGCCCCTCGGCAGCATCCTCAACGTCGGCGAGGTGCGGACGGCGCTGCAGGGGCTGGCCGGCAAGTTCCCCGACGTGAAGCCGTTCACGGCGCCCTTCACCACGTTTGAGAACCGCTCCGTGTACGGGGCCGCGATAGGGGATGCTCCGAGGGTGTTTATCCAGAGCGGCATACACGCCCGTGAGCGTGGCGGGCCGGACAACGTGCTCTACTTCATCTCGGACCTCTTGCACGCCCGAGACGCCGACGCGGGCGTGACGTACGGCAACAAGTCCTACACGCCCGAGCAGGTCGTCACCGCGCTATCCGCCGGCGTGGTCATCGTGCCGCTCGTCAACCCCGACGGCGTCGCCCACGATCAGGCGACGGACACCTGCTGGCGGAAGAACCGCAACACCGACAGCAGCACCCCTGGCTCGCCCAGAACCGTTGGCATCGACCTGAACCGCAACTTCAACTTCCTCTGGGACTACGAGCAGCACTTCAGCCCGCAAGCCGATCTCTGGGCCGCGGCCTCGGACAACCCCTCGTCCGAGGTGTTCCACGGCACGGGGCCCTTCTCGGAGCCCGAGACGCGCAACATCGCCTGGCTGCAGAGCGACTACCGGAACCTGTCGTGGTTCCTGGACCTGCACTCCTACTCCGCCGACATCCTCTACGCCTGGGGCGACGACGACGTCCAGACCACCGACGTCCGCCAGACCTTCACCAACGCCTCGTACGACGGCGACCGCGGCATCCTCGGCGCCGCCGACGTCAACACCACGTACCGCGAGTACATCGCGCCCGCCGACCTCGCCTCCCAGCGCGCCCTGTCCCTGCAGATGAGCCGGACCATGAGCGCCGCCGGCGACCTCCCCTACGCCTACATGCAGAGCGTCTCGCTGTACCCGACGTCAGGTGGGAGTACGGATTACACCATGTCGCGGTACTACCGGACCATCGCCGACCCCAGCTGCGGCGTGAATCGCGTCCACGGCCTGACGATTGAGTTTGGCGTGGCGAGCGCCAGCACGGCCTGTCCCTTCTACCCCAACGACGAGCAGTATCACAACTCGGTGAGGCAGGTCTCGGCGGGTTTGATGGAGCTGCTGCTCAATGCTGCGGGCAAGGACGGCGAACCAGTACGGAGGGAGTGCTAGTCAAGGATGCGAGTCACTTATTTGAGCAACGTTCAATTGCATCATGGAAAAGGATGGCTGGAATGGCTGGAACCGTGGGTTTTGCGGATACAGGATTTTTAAAAACAGGCCGCTGCAGGACAGCGGCATCACTAGACGTGTCATTATCAAGATATTAGAACGGCTTGAAGGAGACACGAATCGCATTCTACTGTAAGAGTACAATTATATACAGAATGCACCCACCACAAATTGTCATGTGTCCCCAGGTCCTCCTTTCAGTCCCGCTCTTCTAGTGTATGAATGCACAAAGGGAACGGTGCCCGGAAACGCAGAAATGGCGGATTTCGGGATGCATAAGCATGGTGTTTTTCTCTTTCGTCAACTCGCCAGTCCATTTTGTGACCGACGTTTGTTTTACCGGTATGGCGCGTCAGCGCGGATGACAGCGGCAAGCTCGGGCTCCCACTTGTCACCGTTGGACAATAGCTTCTCTGCAGCAGCACGTTAGCTTTATTCCGATGTATTATGCCGGGGTGCATGTGTACGCACCCTTGTTGTACAGCAGCTCCTCCCTTGTCTCGGTCGCGTACTCGGCGTTGGGGCTTTCGACAATGGCGTCGACGGGGCACGATTCCTGGCAGAAGCCGCAGTAGATGCACTTGGTCATGTCGATGTCGTAGCGGGTGGTGCGGCGGGAGCCGTCGGCGCGTTCTTCGGCCTCGATGGTGATGGCCTGGGCGGGGCAGATCTAGATGATGGTTATAATCAACATGCGAGAGAGAGGACGTGGGGGACCAACGGCCTCGCAGAGCTTGCAGGCGATGCAGCGCTCTTCACCAGAGGGGTATCGTCGTAGTGCGTGCTCGCCGCGGAATCGGGGAGAAATAGGGCCCTGCAAAACCGTCAGAACATGCTCAATCTCGCAGCCGTGCTTGGTCGGACCTTTTCAAAGGGGTAGTAGATGGTATATCTGCCATGAATCAGCCTTCCGCCCTCAATTGCCTCTTCCCAAGATTTTAACCTACGGCGGACGAAAGTACTGCTCCATGAGCACGTACATGCCACGCGCCATCTCCGACATCAAGAAGTACTTCCCCACTCGGTCCAGCGTGTTCTCCCTGTCCCAGGTGAACTCGACGGGGCGGCTGGTGCGGAAGTTCTTGGGGGGCGGGCCGCTGGGCGTGGCGTAGGTGCGGACGGCGGCGACGCTGGCCCGGGGCAGCTGGCGACGGGCGGCCGACATGGCCGTCGACGAGACGAGCGAGGAGGCCATGCGTGCGGGTGATGCTTCTCGGGGGGTTCAGGGAAGCCAATTGAGGCGGTCTCGCGGGCGGGAGAGGTGTGGCGGAGGGCGGTTGAGGTTTGACGTGATGGATGCGGTGGTAGCTTTGGTGTTGAGGCCGAGGGATTACAATCGACGGGTGGTGATTGGCTGCACGTGACCGGTCATGTGACTGGATGAGCAAGTGGTGGCGATGGCTTCATCGAGGCATCATCATGCACTACGAGCTCTGTCGGTGGCAGAAAATCACACTTTTACGCAAGCTGCATCCCGAAGAATTATCGTTTCGAACTAGATGATCATTATTTTTATTCTTTATCCGCTATATAGACTTAACTCCGGCCATGCAATGGGTATCTGAAATTGCGCTGTCTTCTGCTCTAGAAACTCCTCTCCCACGCTCCCCACCAGACGCCAATGTTGGCCGCCACGACCAGGTCTAGCATTTTAAGGCCATCATTATATATTATTAGCTTGCCCAGCTTTGCACGCGTGCCTCGGTTGCCACCCCCGGCCCGCTCCTTGCCCACGTTGACATCAAACGGCGACACCGCGTCGTTGTCGCCGTCTTCGTAAGACTCGTCGCTCCCGCCGTCCTGGCGGAAGAACTTGCTAAAGTGGCCGCGCTGGCCGGTGCTGCGCTCGGACGTGAAGATCTCTGAATTGGGTAGGTTGAAGCGCAGCTCGCTGATGACCGAGGCCTGGCTTTCGGGTGAGTCACCCTCCTCGTTTGTCGCGACGAGGGGGTTGTACCCTCCGCCGGTGTCGCCCAGTATGTGCACGCAGCGCAGGCTGCGGCCGCCCTTGCCGGTGCGGAACTCGCAAACACCGTCCCAGGGGCTGGTGAAGACGTAGCCGCGGGGCTTCATGCCCTCGCCGTAGCTGTTCTCAGGCGCGAGCGATTGCGCCGTGGTTTCGATGTTGGGCACGCTCTTGTTGCGGCCGTGACGCATGCGCAGCTTGTGCTTGAGGTTCGAGGTGAAGCTCTTTTGGTAGCCCATGACGACCTGCCGCGAGAACATGCCGTCCTCGGGCCGCGAGATGTCCTCGTGCCGCGGCATCTGGATGGCGCTGCAGGACGAGGGCGGGCGCATGTCGATGCTTTGACGGGCGGGCATGTTGCGGAACTTGGCGTAGCCCGAGTTGTCGATGCGGATGCCAATGCTGGGCGGGCGCGGGTTGGAGTAGAGGCGCGTGGCGGGCTGCGCGGGGAGGAGATGGTGTGCCTCGCCATCTTGCGTGTCGATCTGGTGCGACGATATCCTGCCGACGTTCCACTGATTGCCGGAGCTGGGGTCGCGGCGGATGAGAGCGAGGGCAAAGGGCGTCGTCGTGTGGCCCTGTTTCTTGGGCGATGTCGGGGATGTAGGGCTTCGGCGGTCGAATGCTCGGTCTCGAGGGGATAGATCGGGCCGAGGAGGCAGACGGGGCGGGCGCGGCGGCAAGGGCGGCGCGGGGTCGCTGGGATCGGAGAGGTGGAGAGCTGAATGCGTTCTCAGGTGGTACTCGTACGCAGGCGGCGGCATCAGATGAGTCGGTGTTGTAAAGGACACGTCTGTGCCCGTCGTCGCCGACCTAGGGCGGGTGCGTAGCTCAGTGGTTTGACGGGGCTCCGGCGGCTGCAAGCGCGTCGACGCCGCGGACCGCATGCTCTCGGGGGTGATGGGGCGGGCGTCCTTGGGCAAGGGCTTGCGGCGGATCGTCATGGTGGACGCGCTGTCCTCGCTGGACCTGCTGCTCGATTCATCGTGGATGCGCGGCGGCGAGGCGAGGGCCGGATCGGCCGACGGCAGCTCAAAGTGCACGTAGTAGAGGGAGCTGGCGACATCCTCGCCGGTAACGTTTTTGAGGCTGGGCTTGAACGGGGAGAGGATGATGTCTAGCAAGCGGTACAGTCAGTGGCATGTCAACAAACCGAGGGGCAGCGGGGGGGCTTTTTGCGCACCTCGAGTGCCGGGGACGCGGGAGATGTAGAGCGTCAGGGGCTCGTGGACTTCGGCCGTGGGGTTGACGGGGTACTGCGGGGGATTCGAGGCCAGGTGGTTGAGGTCGGCGAGGGAGCGGGCCTCCATGGCGACGACCCTGGGCGAGAAGACGAGGAGAAGGGGATGGCGAGCAGGTGTCGCGGTTGACGACGATGACGATGGTGGATGGGAGGTTTGTGGTTATATGCCACAGCATTGGCAATCAGGGCAATGCAAGGTGAGATGGGATAATCCCTTTTGCTTCTTCTTCTCTGGCAGCCTGAACAGCTCACGGGCCTACGTCAACAAGGCGCAGCCACAGGAACCACCTTGTCAGTCTAAATGCCGCTTCCCGCCAACAACTGCCAGAACAAATGCAGATGCAGTAAAGCTGCCCACGGCGCAGATGAGACAAGGGATGGAGGGGATACGTGGAGCTGGCCCGGTTCTAGTCAAGTAGCATCAATCAGGTAAAAAGCAACCCTTTGACGCAAACGTGCACGGCATCTCGGCAGGTTTTTGTTTGGCTGCTGGTGGAAAAAAAAAATAAGAACAGAGAGTCGCCATCGTGGTACGTCAGCCCGTCGTGGCGGGGCACCCCCAGGCGACGTGGTGTGGCTTTCAGTCTCTGGTTGCCGTGCTGTAGCTGTTTGTTGCTGTTGTCGTGCTTGTTGTTGTTTCTATAAATAATGAGACCGTCGTCCCCTTTATGTCATGGACCGTGTGTGGGGGGGGGGGCGGTCAAAGCTGGGACGGTGGTGCTTGCTGGCAGGTTTACGGGTAGGCAAGGTGAGACGGGACGAGTCATGATGCTGTAAGACGAGAGGCGAGAAGGTAAGCTCCTGTTTTGGGGAATTGGCCGTGACAGGGGTCCTGATTCAGTGTTGCTGACTTGAAGGCATTCTTGGAAGAAGCAGCTCACGTGACTTGAATTCCTGCTTCTTCACTTGTTTGCAGGCAATTCTGTCTATTCGTCTTGACTGCATTCATGCAGTGTCCGCCTCACCTCTGTTGGCCACCATGCTCGTACGAGTTCCACCAGTAATATCACCAGTACCATCTCCTTAGGACAGGTTTATGCAATGGTTATGCAAAAACCGCGTAGACAGGATGCGCTTCTCTATGCACGCTTTGGGTCTGCCCGTCAGTCTGCCCAGCTTCAGCCGCATGCGCAGCATCACCTCCTCACTGCTGCCTCGCAGACGTGCATGCCTTCTCCTCTTTCACCACCACATAAGGTTCGCCTTGCTGCCTAGGACATGTCCGGAGACAGATTCGTAAAATCCTTGCCCTCGTCATGCGTGGCTAAACCGAGATACTCGTCGTTCCCTGGCTTTGCCTCTTCGCAGGCATAGTTTCCATCTGCTTCATGCGACCCAAGCGCCGCTGGACTCAGATTGTTCGTGATCCGCAGCAATAGAACTTTGTCATGTCGCAGTCCGCCGGCTCGCTAGTCCCTGCCGCCGGCGACGGCATCCCCCTCCGGCCAGTGTCCGCCGAGCACCACGTAGACCACCTCGGCCGGCTGCCCAACGAGCTCCGCCTCGACGTCCTGCGCCACCTCGACTATCAGTCCCTCGACGCCATGCGCACGACCTGCACCGCCTACTACCGCCTCGTCACCCCGGGTCTGATGCGCGAGCTCCTGGGGCCCGAGGTCATGGACCGGGTCCTCGTCCTCTGCTGCCGCCACTGCCGCCGCCACGACCCGGCCTCGCGCGTCCTCGTCTGGCCCACCAACGTGGACCTGCGCCTGCGTCTGCCGTACGAGGGCCAGTGCGAGCCCTGCCTGTTCGAGCGCCGCATGCTGTTCCCATGCACAGCGTGGTACGGCTATGCGCGCATGGCCTCCTTCTACAAGCCTCTCCTGCCCTGCTCTTGGTGCAGCCATCTGCACGGCAAGTCGGATGAGGCCGAGGCCGTCTGCAAGAAGAGGTTCCAGCGGATGCTGCACGTTAATATATGGGCGCATACGGCAAGATGTGCGGCCGTCGTGGCGGCCTCTCTCATGGGATTGTTAAACTTCCCGGCCACGCCCACTGCTCTACTTTCTGATTGGGTACGCCTCTGTCGATGAATCAAGGAGTGCTCTCTGCATGAGACTGATGTCGTGCCAAGCTATCCCTCGCGCTCATGCTGTTCAAGCTGGTTGTGATGAAGTACCACTTCAGTGCCGAATCCACCGTCAGTCCCGTCCCTGCATTCATCTTTGTGCATTTCGTCCTCGTAGCCGCCGCATTCATCGCCATCGACATCGGAAACAGAGCGCTATCGGCAGAGGAGGGCAACCTGAGAAACGTCAGAGCAACGATAGCCGTGTGGTATTGGCACCTGTAAGCGGCTTTTCCCAGGCCTCCCCCTTGACTGTTCCATGCACTGATTTTTCCCAGTGCTATGCGTTTCACCGCCATCCTTGGCTTTGCAATCATATATAGCGGCTACGACTTCCGCCGTGCCCACGGCCGCAAGGTGCCCCGATGGCGGAGCCACATCGTCCAGCCGCTGGCCAGCGTCCTGGCCTGCTCCGTCTGGGCTGAAGCTCTGCACCGTGAGCCCATGGGGTATGGCGACTACAGGCCCTCGGCCAAGTTGTTCGTCCTTGATTTTGTGCGATACTGGAGGGACCTAGTCCTTCATCATGCGAGAAAGCTCACATGGATAAAGCAGGCGCTGGTCTGGCTGTTTGCTCTCTGTAAACGTAAAATTGCCTCCCTCTTGACGAGGAGGTCTATTGGCACAAGCTCCTTTCACTAGAGCTATTACCATGTAGTGGCTTACCCGTCTCATCGGTCGCACCCATTACATCTAGCTATAGTCGCCATAAGGTACACGGCTATCGTTCCATCAACTGATCAGTCATTGTGCATGATGTATTTTAGCTGCTTTGTATCACATAAATTACGTACCTGGTTTGGCACGTGCAAATAGATCCTTGGTTTATCTATTGTTAAGCATGATGCCAACATGAGAAAGGTAGGGTCAGCAATGACCTCAATCAAGCCGAGCATGTTAGAGCCTTCTAGGTGAATTAAAACCGTCATTCAATGGCCCGCGAGTCTTCAAACTGGCATGAAGCAACGAAGAGTGGCTTTGTAGATGACCGTACACTTGGGCCAAGAAGTAGAGTAGCACTGAATAAAGCGAATGGCAATTGCATCTCAATTCCATCAAGGACCTCTCTGGAAATTCTTCGAATTTTCATGATGGAGAGACGGTAGCAGACACCACAGGACAGTTTGTATCGGTAGTCTGCCACGGGAACCCCGTGTGACAATTCCAACACGGCGACCGCGTCGCACACGCCGTCAATGTCTCCGTGACGACATGGTCTGCTCTTGTGCAACCACATGGCAACGTTACAAACCCTGACCAACAAGTCAATATACAAAAAAATGCCTTGTAAGAGACATTAGAGGTAGGTATGCATACTGTCCATGATACAGAAATCGTTAGAGCAGTTGTATTGGCACCCAGACTCAATTCCGGGATGGGTCGTTATGGTCACTGTTGGGATGCATGACGATACGTCGGACTCTGTGATTCTGTTAGACCAATCTAGGCAAAAACAATTACGGGAAATCGACCGTATGTAGTAGTGGTGGTCGTTGTGCTACTGCTGCTCGCCTCGCTGCTACTACACAAGGCTTCACATAGCGCGGAGATGCTATGCCAGCAAAGTTAGCACTACAAGAGCATATTCAAGCTGTTTGGGTTCCTCACGTAGACAGGAGCAGGAATACGGAAGGGTTGCTAGGCATTATATCGAATGGCGATGTTGTTTTTTTCAAGATTCAGTGTTACAGCGTCCACGACCAACTTTACACACTTGACGCAGCAGCACTCTTGCCGCAGGCTACTGACCTCTTATAAATCGAAACCATCCACGCTCTACCTACCCACCACACACATGCATCACACCGTCGCTGCCAGATTTCTTGGGTCGGACAAACATGCAGCCACGGCTAGGGTCAGCACACAGGCGGACCTGAACCACATGATCGGTACAGGTGGCTGGCTGCACAGTGGAACGTGTCTTGGGCATAAACACCCACACAAGGCGGCGCGCATATGTATCACACTCTCGGCATCGTACCTGCCTCGACGCCGAGGCTTGTCGGCACCGTACTGACTCATAGCCGAAGACGCCCGCCCACGTGGTTTAGGGCTGGATGAGGTGGGCATCACGAAGCCGGCCACGAGGTAGGGGCCTTCACGGCTGCAAGCCGCTTCGCCAAGAGCTGAAGCTTGCAACCCCCTGTCCATCACTCTCGGCTCCGTGACACCCCGGTTGCCTGTTTGAGGGTCCTGCCGAAGCGAGGTTTGGGTGCAAGGGGGTGGAGGTGGCGACGGAGGAAGATGCTCCGTGGTACGAATCTGGTAAGGGTGGTGCTGAGGCGAGTCTGTGGAGCGATTGGCGATGGCGCCGAGAACGGAATGGGTTACGGCTGGACCCTAAGCGCATACATGTACCGTACTGCAGAGGGTGTATGTAGAGCGACTAGTGAATAGCGGAATTATGCCCAATGTCTGCTGTTTGGAGCATATTGATGAGGGCAGGATGATTCCAAGTGTGATACCGTGACCATCTTGGCTGATCTGCCGATCACGGTTCTAGTGTCGGGGCCTCTCCAGAAATGGCAATTAACTATTGAGGAGATGGGCCAATCTTAGTTTATCAAGCCGTAAAGCGTTTTTGATTATGTGGCTTATACCTTGAATTAAACCAAGGTGGTGGTGTTTGCCCCGTTGGCTTTGTATGGCGATGTGTCTTGCGGGGTCTCGAGGACAACAAACACGTTCGTTGTGAGAGTAATCATGCAAATGGGCTTGTTTGGGTATATTAACGAATGCGCATAAAAAAAACCCAACCATTTCTCTATACAGATACTGAGCATCGGCACAACCCAAAAGAAGCCCAGCTAAGAAAAATGATGGATACCCATTTGAGCCCAGACTTGCCCATCTGTAGGTTGTAATTGGGAGAAGTAGAGAGTCGAACAGGACCAACCACCGTGTCGTCTTTGATGGGACGACATTCTGCTACTTGAACCCCAACTAACAAGATCAATTCTTGAGTCGTATTTCTGATTGTGGTATCATCGTGCAGAACAATGACCCTCCAGGTAAAGCGCTTGCTATGACGAACCGAACCGCCAAATACCGACTTGAGTGATTAGTCACTACACCTGTTGAAGATGGTCGAGTTCGTAAAGCGTCCAATACATACAACCGGTTTAAAACCACTTCTTGGTACAACGCCGTTATTCCCGCGAATTGTGTGACACCGTCTGATAAGGTCATAGGCCACGCCATCCGTTATCGTGCACTGAATGGAATGTGCGAGCTAGGCAGCACAGCAGTTATCGGCATGCGATTGAGTTCGCGCATACGGACGGAAATGGATTAATAAGTGACGGTGCACGTTTTCTGACAAATTCGACTTCGCGCCCTTTGCACGACCTGGCGACGAGTCTGCGATGCTGGAATATATAGAAGACCTAGAATGGCCATGGAATCATCAGCAAAAACAACATCAATAAGAATACAATTTAATCATAGCTAAGTAGAGCTATCAGGTGAAACGCAGCGAGCGAAACGTAGCTTTACTTGTGAATCATCAGATCTGATACTGCCCACCATGGCCTCACACGTATGCCCATATCAGATCTCGGTCCCAGACTCTGCCATTCAGAACCTCAAGGACAAGCTCGCCGCGGCGACCCTCCCCGAAGCCAACGGCTTCTCCGACGACCGGGACTCCGGCGCGCCGCTCAGCGAAATCACGCGGTTGGCGCAGCGATGGCGCGACGGCTTCGACTGGCGCAAGCAGGAGGCGCAGATCAACAACGACCTGCCGCAGTACACCACGACCATCAAGGTGGACGGCTTCGATGAGTTGAATATTCACTTCGTGCATCAGAAGGGCGTCAGGGAGGGCAGTATTCCTTTGATTTTCTGCCACGGATGTAGGTTGTGTACCTCGCTGGGGACGATGACGATGCTGACATGGAACACCAGGGCCTGGCAGCTTTTTGGAGGTGAAAAAGATCCTGCCGTTGCTGGCAAAGTCAGAAAACCCTTCGTTTCACATTGTCGCGCCGTCGTTGCCCAATTTCGGCTTCTCAGATCGAGTGGATAAAGCAGGCTTTGGGCTGTCACAGTATGCAGAGACACTGCATAAGCTCATGGTGAAGTTGGGGTACAACACCTATGGTAAGACGACCCTGTGGCGCTGAAATGCCGTGTTTGCATTGACTCTTTTTTCTCAGTCGCGCAGGGAGGAGACTGGGGCTACTCCATCACTCGGCACATCGCACTGCTTTACCCCGAGCACTGCCTGGCCACGCACATCAACATGGTGTACTTCCCCAGGCCGCCGCCCTACGCCTCGCGGCCCATGGACGCGCTGGCAGAGACGGTGCTCGGGCGATCGGAGGACGAGAAGAAAGGGGTGGAGCGCGGCCGGTGGTTCATGGAGCGCGGATACGGCTACAACCTGCTGCAGGCGACCAAGCCGGCGACGCTGGGCTTCGCGCTGACTGACTCGCCGCTGGCGCTACTCGCGTGGATCTGGGAGAAGCTGCACGACTGGACCGACGCCTACCCGTGGACCGACGACGAGGCGCTGACGTGGATCTCCATCTACCACTTCTCCACGGCGGGCCCGGCCGCCAGCGCCCGCATCTACTACGAGGGCGCCAACGCCGGGCCCGAGGCCAAGAAGAAGATGTTCGGGTGGATCGGCGGCGTCCGGCTCGGCATCTCCTACTTCCCTCGCGACATCTCGCTGCCGCCGCGCGCCTGGGGCAGGACCCTGGGCCCCGTCGTCTTCGAGCGCAAGCACGCCGCCGGGGGCCACTTTGCGGCCTACGAGGTCCCGGAAAAGCTCGTGGGGGACCTGCAGGACATGTTCGGCAAGGGCGGCGGTGCGGATTTCGGGGACCGGTTCAAGGGGTCGAGGTTGTGATCTAGGACATGTTTGGTGTGTGGCCGTACAAATGTTTCGTGTGTGTGTAGCGTGTTATATATTCAATATGGAGCGTTGAGGGTTGATTTATGGGCCTGGATGGGGACGACGGGTTATACAATTCAGCAGGGGTTTTTTACCTTGCACTTTTGCCATCTGAGATTGTCTGCCCGGCCGATTTTCTTTTCCCTCCGTCCGGCTGCATCTGTTGTCTTTACATACCTACAATGCGGACAGAGCAGAGCCAGTAAGAACTCTTGTTTTATTGTCTTAGTGATGGCTTCCACAACCTTGATGGATCGGCGGTAGGCATGGAACCTCAACAAGTAGATGCGGGCATTGAGGTTGGATACTAGGCCCTGTTGAGCTGGCTCCTTAGAGAGTCCACGCCCCGCGAGATAGTACTCGGGCAGGTTCTCGGGATGGGCCATCGCGTGCACGCCAAATTGCTTCTCGAGTTTAGCCATTTCCCTCAGCAGCGTTTCTCAGCGGACCTCGAATCTCTTCTGGGCCTGGTCCTCTCTGTCGGACTGCTTGGGCTTGGGCTTGGGCTTGGGTTTGGGCTTGAGCCGCAGACTTTCGATGTAGCGGGCCGTGGCGCGCGATAAGTCCAGTACCTCGACCTGCATCCTGGGGTTGCCTCTCATGTACTGTTTATGCGATTCCACGAGATTCTAAGTGAAGGCGAGCGAGATGGCGCGGAGCATCTCGCGCATGGCGCCGCCATGCTTGCTCCACACGCTGCACGCGACCTTCTGGGCCGCGTCGGCCATAGAGCCGCGCGGGCCCGTGAAGGCTGTGGAGCCGGAGACCTCGCGACGGTAGGCCTCGGTGTAGAGCTATGGCGTCCTGGACACGGCGAGTCTGGTTCGGGTCGGGCGGGAAGACGTCGAAGACGGCTTGGTAAGGCTTGTGGGAGTCACTCTTGGGCACTGTTTTCCAAATTGTGTTCCACTTGTGCAGCCGTCCTTCTTGAGGTGGTTCGTGATCATTTACGGCGTTTTCGTCGGTCCAAAGCGTGACGTTGAGGCTGGCTTGGGTCATGGTTGGTATAGTTGGGGTAAACTTCACGGCGAGTTTGTTGATTTGAAAGCTGGGAGAACGAGAGAGGTAGTATGGCAGGAGATCACTGGAGAGCAGCAACGTTTCTATGCGAGTTATTGGAGAATGGTCTTTATGATGGTGGTGTTACGGGAGTGTTTGGTTATTCACTAGTCATGATGGTGTCCCATGATGGTTTTTGGCATTTAGATGAACGATACTGCTATAGTAACGGCGAAGACCCGATCCATTCGATGTGAACCATGTGATTTGCTACCTTTCCATATGCACAACGAAATCGAGGCTTTCTGTTATTCTTGCAAATGAAACAGCTTCCATGGCAACATATTCTAACGCATCTAAAGCTTCAATAAAGCCGAACGTAGGGTAGGCACCACACAGTGATGCATCGCCTGACCTCACCCCTGTTGATGGCTCACGATGCAGCATTATCTGATCTCAGCTTGCCAGCCGGACTACCGCTCATCGGGACGGCAACTGGCGCTTGTTCGAGTTGGGCATAACCCGCCGGCACCAGCTAGTCACATACTTCGCTTTGTTCGGGCCGGCGTCCAAGAAGCGCGAGCCTACAGACCAACCGCCAAGCCCCGTCACGACCCCAGCGCAAAAACAACTAGTCACATGACGCCCCCCCCCCGGAATCATACGATGGGGTAGAAGCAGAAGCAGAAGCAGAACAAGAATAGCAATCCGCAACCGGGACCGCGGCTACAGTTGCAGTGGTGGCTTTACAGCGGGCCAACGATGCCCCAGTCCCTAATGTGTCTCAACTGTGGTAGCCCTAGCGTCGGGGAGGCACGTGGGAAGGAGGGAATCGTGGGATCCTCTTTTCTTCTTCTTTTTCTTGTGCTTATCTCGGGAGCCGAAGCGCCGCTGCGAGGTCGGATATCGACAGGAGAAGCAATCGGCTTCGCTGGGCCCGGTGTGCATGCATGTGTAGGGGGGAGAGAGTTTCTGGTTTTAGATTGATCGAGCTCTTGGCCGAGTCTCGACGGCATGTCTCCTTTGGGAAACGTCTGGTGCCAGCGAGGCAAAAGGACGAACCCGAGAAGCGGAAAAAAAGGAACGCAAATACGTGCGTGCGGTAGCTAGGCGCGCGTTGGCGGGAGCAGGCCGTATGGTTGGTCGATTACACCGGGAAAAGGCCCGAAGCTTCTTACAGTGCCAGAGCTGCATACGAGTCCCAGTTGAGCTACAACACACCAAGATGCTTCAGCAGCAAGCCACATCGTGCCGGGCAGATGTGCCAGGACGAAGTTGATGGTGGGCAGGACGAACCCCTTACTCAGCGCCGGCAGCGCGTCGCATCGTGCCGGATCCGCATCCACCCATCGTGCAGGACCGACAAATTGAAGGGACCGGCCTGACAGGCAAGGCAAGCCGGAGGGCGAGGGAAATTCGAAGAAAAAGAAATATCCCTGCAGGAGGAAAGCCATGTAGTTCGGGCTGCAACGGGCACGGGACACTAGGTGAGCAGAGCCGGACCAGCGATCCCATCTCGATTCCAAGGCCATGGCCAACTAGGGGACATGTCCATGGCTGCCCGGAATGGCGGATCTCGGGGTCGACGGCAAGGCTGGAACCTCGGCGTTGGGAGGGAAAGGGAAGGGGGGCGGCAAGGCGTGAATGATGGAATCAGGGTTTCATGACGATGATTGGATTCCGAGACTTCCCCATGATCGGACGACAGTCCAGCTGGTGACCTCAGTATATTACTTTTTTGCCGCCCTCGCTTGTGGCAACCCTCACGTCGTCTTGGCGCGGGCGAGAAGCGCCCTCTGGAGATGTAGACTAGGATGAGAAGGGTAGCGAAGCGAAAGAGTGGCTTGATACAGCAGCGGGCCAGAATGACTAAGGCAGGGGGGAAAGGAATGGAGAGGGGAGCAAGCCAAACGAGCAGGTGATGCCACTCACGGAGAATAATGATACAGTAGGAAGTACTATAAAACAAAACGATGTGGCATGGGTGAGAGAAGACAGGACAGGACAGGACAGGCTAGCAAGGGCCCGCTCACCAACGGCACGGTGCTGAGCAGGTTCCGGGGATGGGAATCTCGACTCGGGCCGGAGCGAGAGGCAGAGAGGCCCAAAGGCGAGCGGTTTGTGTTGAAGGATCAATATTATGCCGAAGAGGGAAAGACAAGGAAATGCAGCCTCCGTGACCATGGAGCGGGTTAGGCGCCCGCCTGGGGGGGGGAAAGGTTATCCCCCAACCCAAGCTTGAGCCAATCTCCATGCTTATTCCTCCCCATGACCCGTTTTTATTTTGCTTGTTTCCCTTTCGTCAATGCCTGTGAAGCGAACCTTGGGTACGCGCCGTTGGACAATTCTCCTTTGGGATGGGCAAGGACGGGGGTTTCCCATGGGGACTTCCAGAGGCTAGGCCAAGGAGAGGAAATAGAGGAGGAGTAACAGGGGAGGACAGGGGAAAAAAAGAAAAAGAAATAAAAGTGAGAGAATAAAAATAAAAATAAAAATAAACGAGCATGGCGATTTTATTCCCCTCACATTAATTAATGAAGGCTACAAGGGGGAAGGGGGGCCCCGTTGAAGCCCGCTTCACATTTTCCCACGTGAGAGGTATAGCTGACCTGTAGCAGAGCGGGAGAGGAGAGGTCTCGAGAGAGGCAGAGAGGGTGTCGGATTCGGTAGGACGGATTAGACGAGATTGATGGGCTGATGATTGGGGTCGGGGGTTTGGCCAGTCAGTCCAGCCCTTCGAGAGTTCGGCGCGCCCAGCCGGCAGGCCGAAACCGTTTCGTTCCCTCCCCCCTCCCCCCGGTCCTGCATCTTGCTTGCGCCCTCTGTGTTACCAGTCCGGGGGTTGGAGCAAATCCTCCCCCACGGGCCCTATCCAGAACGAGCAACGGCATGGCAGACAGCCGTCGACCACGCCGGGACTTGGTGCGACCCCCCTAGCGCGCGTTGCACCTGGCGGGAGGGTCCTTGGCGCGCATCGTACCTAAATGCCCAGTCGCTGGCGATGCTTGTCCTGCCGTGCGTGCGTTGGGTTGGTTCTCTCGGCGACGAAAACCTGCCCCCCCCAGGGCGTGAGACGAGAAAAATAAAATAATAAAATAAAAATACAAACAGCCCGTTCATTTCGCCATCTGGGGCACCGTCAGGCAGCCGAGGGCTAAGCAAGCTAAGCTCAACCCTTTTTTTTTTTTTTTTTTTCTTTCCCCACGGCGCCGGGGAACCGAAGGCGGGGGAAGCGCCCTCGAGTTCCCCCAGCCGGTGGTGAAGAGCTGAAGAAGTTGGGTGCAGAAGGGAAGCGAGCCCATGGGGAAAGTGGGAGAAGTAGGTTGAGACCGAGAGATGCGGATGAGTCTGCCGATGGGAGAGACGGGGGGGTAAGGAGGGAATGGTCAAGGGAATGGACGATTCCAAATCGGCCTAGGCAAGGCAGGTCTGTCTGTCTGTCTGTCTGTGTCTGGCTGGCTCCCTTTTGCATTATTAGCTGCCAGCAATCTCACGCTCCTTTGATAGGCACAGCAGACATGCAGGTAGGACATGCCCCTGGTCCCGTCGGGACAAAGAGGTACGTAGCGGAGATTTCGGCTGGCTGATCCGCGACCAAAAGGGCCTGTGCCTTATTTCGAGCCTCGTCTGCTGGGACCTGTGCCTTCAATGCTTGCCTCTGCTGCCCTTTTCCGCGCCCTTTCTGCCTTTGGCGTCCCGTGTGGAGTCCCCAATCAATCTCCCCATCCTCTCCCCATCCATCCCCCCGGCCTCTCTCATACGCACACCCCGGGCATCCCCCCCCCCTGAATTAGCTACGGTTGGACGAGTGGAGAGAGTGGAGGGAATCATGGGGTTGGTTGGCGTCTCCAACGCGTGTGATCCGGGGTTTTATTTTTCTCTGGCTGGCCCTTTGCCCATCTGCTTTTTTCTGCTTTCGTCTGGCGTTAGGCGAGGGAGGGGAGACCAGGGGGGCTAGGTATGGGGATTTTCCCTCTCTCGCTTCGTCTCTCCGCTTCCCCAACGTAGTCAAAGCCCGGTGTTTTCGGGACACCACGCGACTGCTGGAACCAACAAGGTCAGGTCCAAGGTCAGCAGAAGCCACACACACACACGCACGCATACACGCTCACGCACGCCCCCTGCCGATTCCCTCTCACCATTGCTACTGCTACTGCCACTGCTACTACTGCTGCTGCCACACCAACTCGCACGACCTGGCCAATTCGAGCGGGGATCCGTCGCTGGGACTTTGGACCCTGGTAGACTTTTAGATTCTGGAGTAAAGTGGTGACTGGGGTGGCTAGAGGGGGACCATGGCAAACGAACTACCAAGTGCACGACGAGCCAAAAACCCATAAATTCATCCATGCCTCGTCGTTACACTCATCCTCCCTTTCCTCTCCCTCTCCCCTCCTCATCCGTCCACGACAGGAGCATCAAGCCTCTCCGTCCCTCTTCTTCTCCTCAACCCCCCATCTTCTCCCCTTTAAGGCAATTCCCGCATTGCTTTTTCGCAGTTCAAGATGGGCTCCTCCATCAACGACGAGAAGCACGAAGATGTCGTCCACGAGACCAAGCATGCCGTCGTCAACACCAAGACGGCCGTTGGTGACGAGGCCTTCCAGCAGGCCATGATCAAGGAGCCTCCCTCCTACAAGGCTCCCTTGGTCCTCGTCATCGCCAGCGCCGTCGCTTTCTGCTGCTCCACCGCCAACGGTTACGACGGCTCCCTCTTCGGTACCCTCCTGGCCAACCAGTACTTCAACGAGTTCTTCGGCACCCGCAACGCTGGTATTGGCGCTGGTAAGTAAACAAAAATGCATACGCGGAAGCGACGGGGAGGAAGACAAATCGAAAGGGCCTCTTTTCTAACCTCTTTCTTCGCCAGGTCTCGTCACCGCCATCTACCAGATCGGCGGTGTCGTCGCCCTTCCCTTCGTCGGTCCCTGCATTGATACCTGGGGTCGCCGCGTCGGCATGCTCATCGGCTCTTCCATCATTCTCCTCGGCGTCATCATCCAGCTCACCTGCATTACCACCGCATCCGTCGACCAGTTCATGGCCGGCCGCTTCTTCCTGGGTTTCGGTGTCTCCATCGCCGCCGCCGCCGGTCCCACCTACGTCGTTGAGATCTCTCACCCCGCCCACCGTGGCTTCGTCACCGGTCTCTACAACGTCATGTGGCCCGTCGGTGCCCTCGTCGCCTCCGGTGCTTCCCGTGGCGCCTACGACATTGGCGGCACCACCTCCTGGATGATCCCCGTCGGTCTCCAGATGATGTTCCCCGGTTTCATCGCCATCGGCTGCATGTTCATCCCCGAGTCCCCCCGATGGCTCTACACCCGCAACAGACAGCAGGAGGCCACCGACATTCTGACCCGCATCCACGGCGGCGGCAACCGCGACAGCGAGTGGGTCAAGCTCCAGGTCAACGAGTACGAGGAGTGCCTCGAGATGGACGGTGCCGACAAGCGCTGGTGGGACTACCGCGCACTCTTCCGCAACCGTGCCTCCGTCTACCGTCTCATGTGCAACTGCATCGTCTCCACCTTCGGCCAGTGGGCTGGCAACAGCATCGTCTCCTACTACCTCTCTGCCTTCCTCGACACCGCCGGCATTCGTGGCGACGCCACCCAGATGGACGTCGGCATGGGCATCAACGCCATCCAGATCGCCTTCGCCGCTGTTGGTGCCGGTATCGTCGACACCGTCGGTCGCCGTCGCATGCTGCTCACTGTCAACATTGTCTGCGGTATCTGCTGGATCGGCGTCATTGTCCCCGCCTCCATCGCCAACATCACCGACCCCGCCGACGAGGCCCAGACTTCCGCCGTCGACCCCGCCACCTCCCGCGCCATGCTTGCCTTCGTCTACCTGTTCCAGATCTGCTACTCCGTTGGCTGGACTCCCCTCCAGGCCCTGTACCCCGTCGAGGTTCTCAGCTACGAGATGCGTGCCAAGGGTATGGCCTTCAGCTCTCTCTTCACCAACGCCGGTATGTGCTATCCCGCTTCGCCCATCGTCTTCCCTCGTCACTAACCCTTTTCACAGCTCTCCTCACCACCCAGTTCGGTGTCCCCGTCGCTCTCGACGACATTCAGTGGAGGACCTACATCGTCTTCTGCGTCTGGTGCTTCGTCCAGTCCGGTATCCTTTACCTCCTGGTTCCCGAGACCAAGAACCGCACTGTAAGTTCCACTACCAATGCCCCTGCTCTGCGGACTGGTACTAACGCAAATGACTACAGCTCGAGGAACTCGACCACATCTTCGCTGCCAAGAGCCCTGTCAAGGCATCCATCGCCAAGAGGGTTTACGGTGCCGATTCCGAGGGCAACATCCTCCAGGTCGAAGATGCTGCTGCCGTCAGCAAGGCTTAGATGTCTAGCGTCATTCTCGAGCTGTTGGCTCAAAAATTCCCCCTCGAGACCATTTCTCACCATGCTTGACTTGAGCTCTGTCAGATTAAGCGGATAATGACGCGGAAACGGTTGATAATATTTTGTAATTCCCTTATCATAGGCTTAGTCGGAATATTACATTGTTCTTGGCTATCATGCATCAACCTGCTCGCATTTGCACTGCCGTGAACCGTCAACGTTGGATCAAGCCTTTGAAGAGTAATTCCTGTTTGGGTAGATTATGTCGGGTTTCGTTGCCGATAGGGGACGAGATTCTTCAGGGCACAGCCGATGTATTGCAGGCTCAAGGGGTCTGGGTGCAGCTGGAGGACAAGGGAGCCAGTCTTCTGCATCACTCGCAGGCGGCGGCAATCGGAGAACCAACGGTGCTGGGGTCTGCAGCCAGTCAGGAGATGGCTGCTCCGTAACGGTGCAGCTCAAACATTAGCATGGCAAATAATGGTCCCGGACTGGGTGGAAATGGTGAAGATCCCTGGTCTGGAGCTGATCCCACCAGTATAGGGATACCTGAATCTCGCCAAGACCCGTTGGCAGCAGAGAGCAACACTTGTCCCATCGACATTGGACCTCGCCCAGTGTTTTCTGCATTATGAAGGATGTTTGACAAAGAGTAATGCGCCCCGAACCCTATGCTCTGGTGCCGCTGCAGCACACGGAAGCATTGACAACCAACAATTGTTTTCACCGTGGTCACCAGGATCACCGTCCTGTAATTACAGTGTTTCGCCACCCCATGCACACCCTCCGCTGTCGCCGTCTGTAATCACTGAGCAACCCCCAAGGACCCCTTGCTGCTGGGCTGTTCTAGACTTGCTCGTCTACACAGCTCCACAGCGTACGATGGCGATGTGTGTCATATGCATCTGTCACGCGCTGGGGAACCTCGTGTCGATGCCTTTGTCTCATAGTCAATGTCATTCGATATTCCGCTACCGGGCTTGACTTGACTAGGAGGATGAGGCCCGGTAGTCCGTAGCGGCAGCTCGGCATCCAAAGGCAGTACTGATAATGCTAGCGAGCTGCTGCATTGTGCTCGACCCTGCTTCCAGGTGGTTGCCAAGCGGGCATCGGCACGGTATCCACCAGACAAGTCATGTGGACGAGCCGTCTTACAGATTCGGCACGCTCCTTTGTTGGAGGCAAGTTGTATCCATGACTGTTGGTTCCTTTTGATGACGCGTTGGGATTGGATAAATCGTGGCTCTTGCCCAGATATTGGCCTATCCTCAAGGTGGCGCTGGAGGACAAAGAGACCCTCATTGATCGCCTAGCGTCTGACCCAGCCTTGGTATTAATTCTAGGCGGATCCGGGGTTCAGGTCGACTAAGATAAAGTGGTCCAATTGTTAAGATCGAGCAAAATTGCTTGTCGACAGATGTCCTTTGCCTAGAGCTGCTGCGTATATATATTATAAATGCCGACATTTTAGCACATACGACCATAGGTACAAGAAAATACGGGATCCCGTCCGCTCTCCCCTAGTCAAACTTGTGACCGGCAGATTAGTAGTTGGGTCGGTGACGACNCGGGATCCCGTCCGCTCTCCCCTAGTCAAACTTGTGACCGGCAGATTAGTAGTTGGGTCGGTGACGACCAGCGAACACCGGCTGTTGTATGTTTTTGCTTTTGCGCACCTGACACATTGGTCTTTTTGGTGTTGTCACCACACTTGCTGTGATGGAGCAGCTCAGGATTTGGGGGCGGCCACCTTTGGAGGCCAAACATATTAATCTATCCCAGTTATGTGTAAGATAGGTGGCGGGTTCGTATCACCGTTTTGCTCCTGGCATTGCACAGAATCCCTTCAACACTGGATCTGTTCTGTAGGCTTGAACTTTGTGAACGGACTCTTTTCGAAAGAAAATGTCTTTCGCCATGGTGAGCGTTAACTTCTTTCCAGCCGTGCTAGTGCATACAGCTTTCGACATAACGTGGATGGCGCACGTATCGACTCCTCATATCTTGGTTGCCCTAGAGAAAGCAGCAACCGGCACGATGTGTTCCGATAGTGTCACGGCTGACCATCTTGGAGCCAAAACGGATATACTTGAAAAAGCCGCCGATATATATCACGATCGATGACTGCTGCATATATCTTCAGCAATTGAACGATGAGTAAGGGTGATGGCGCGTGACGTTGGACAACCTGAAATGAGTGAGCGGTATGTCTTGTTTATTTCTTGCACAGAATACAGTATCGTGAACAGACCTGGACCACAAGAAGTATAACCTACGCCCAATACCAGCAAGCGAATGGATTGAAAGCCACTGTCTATATGTATCCTACTCTTCCATAGTCATAGAAAAACATTCCAGCCGGGGCCTAGAAGCTCAAGGTACCGCACCCCCTCGCTAGCATCATCTCAAGTGCTACAGCTTAGAAGTGACGCTATCCCGGCTGTTTGACTGAGGTCAGTCTCGACAACGGACATGTGTTTTGTAGTCTATGTGCTTGATGTAATTCTGAAGATTGGTCTCTGGGTGACGTCTTAGCAATAAAGAGGTGTCACTTGCTTGGCACATAGAGCAATGAGAAACTTTGCTGCAGGACCGTGAGATATTCTCCTACTTGCTCAAGGCTTGGCAAAGTCTGTAATAAAACGAATTAAATTCTCTCTAATTCTTCGCCATCGAATCCTTAGGTGCGCTGTGCTCACTTATGACCAGTCACCACTGCTGTACAAGGTCGTCCGAAGACCCTGGCTCTCCCTGGCCAATTCCTCCTCAATTGTCCATGGCTCATACTTGGCCCCTGGTGGCAGGTTGGTATTCTGGAACTCGGCACCGTCCACAACGGCTGCAAAGGCTTTGTGGAAGTTATCCCGTGCATACTGGACGGGGTCGTGTTGCCAGATCCACTTGCTCATCTTCAACTTGAAGGCCTCCGGGTTCTTCTCTACAACGACAGGGTCCGTCTTGTGTAGGGTTTGACGTTGTGCAAAGCCAAAGCGCTGTAGAGTTGAGACGCGCTCATATCTGTAATGCGGTGGTTAGGTTCAGGATCTACCGCAAGTCGGGCCAGAAAGCTTACCTGAGAAGAACATGTGTCTTTACGCTTTCCACCACCTTGTCCCTTCCGCCCAGTCTCAAACAAGTGGCGAGAGTGACGGCGTCCTCCATGGCCTGGGTCGCGCCGTTGGCAGAGGTGGGCAGGAAACTGTGCGCGCAATCGCCGAGCTGCACGACACGACCCATCTTGCTAGCCCATTGGGGTTGCGGGTTGCGCCAAAGCAGTTTCCAGTCAATAATGCTGTTGTCCGGTGTTTTCGAGATGATTTCTCGCAGCGCCGGATCCCAGCCTGGGACAGCGTCCATGAGTTCAAGAACCGCAGGAGCCGAAATAGTACTGCGCCAAGCCTCCGCAGCGTCTCCAGAGTCCTAGGCAGCGGGTTAGTCAAGAGCATATCAAGAGTCTTTGGGCAGCAGATATGTTTTACGTCATGGGTCAAGACATAGTTGACAAAGTCTGGAGTAATAATGCAATCCATGTGCATGTCACCGCTGCTGATGCTTAGCTTGAGGGGGTCTTGGATTCTTTGTACGTTGAAAGACTTACGCAAGGAAGACGCGGAATTCTGATCTCTGTCCTGACAAGACACCCAGGAACCTCTTCTTGGTATCTTCGCTGACATCTTTCAGGCGGTCCATGCTAACCAGACCACGATAGGCCGCAGCGCCACTGCTCATGGCCGGCATTGGCTTACCCACCACGTGCTTGTGAGACTTGGTGCCAATGCCGTCAGCGGCCACCACGAGGTCTGCGTAGTACACATCCCCGGTTTCAGTCTTGACAAAAGCCTTTGTCTCGTCTTCGTCATACTTGATGACATTCTTACCGTATTCGATGGGGATTCCAAGACGTCGAGCCTGAGTCTCGAGGGACTTGACCATACCGAAGCGACTCCTAATCCACGGGACGCGGACATCCTTGGCTGCATGCTCGGACTCCGGGAGATTCCACACGGCCTCACCATAGTCGAGAACCATGCGGCCGGAATGAGCATAGATGTAGGTCAATGCGTCATATGATGTGTCCTCGAAGTCCTTGTGCAAAGTAGGGTAATACCGCAAAGTCACAACACCTGGTGGTAAGATTCCGAAAGTGTCACCTTTTCTATGTGTTAGTCTTAGTTGTCTCTATGTAATTGAGGTGATAAAGAAAACTTGCCAATGGTATCCAACTTGGGGCTCTTTTCTAACACCCGAACATTGTGACCTTGACGCCACCCTTCAAGGGCCAGAGTGAGACCACCAATGCCGCCACCGACAATGAGAATTGAGATGCCTGACGGTGCGAGACGATGGACACCGTCGATAAACGTCTCAGGAACAGTGTCAAAGCCGAAGGTGCTGGACAAGACCATGATGAGAGCTTGATACGATGAGCCAGAAGGATCTGCAGAATGAGTCGAAGTTGATGGTTTGGTAAGATGAGTTACCTGATTCCGATATATATCCTCTTTTTATGCTCTTTATATAATCCTAGTTGATATATGCTTCCTGCGGTCCTGTGCCTCTTTTTGTTTCTACCTGCTCGAGCGGTTAAATGTTCAGGCCTTGGCACCTCTTGTATTCGGTGGGTTTTGTCCATGAGTGAGCCTGTAGAGTAGGGGTCTCAGTGTGTCAACCAAATGCAAGATCGAGGCACAACCAGCATTGATTCCTGCTTTTCACAAGGCCACTTCAGGTCCTGTGGGCTGACATGTAGAGACTGAGCTTCGCCTAGTCGCCGAGATGCCCTGCAAGTACTAGATAATTCACCGGACGTTTTCTGCATGCAGGGTGCGATCCCGCTTTAAATGGTATTAGAATGTCATAACTAAAGTTTATTCAAAACTTAATTTTTCGACGACAGCAAACTGTCGAGGCGGCAGGGCCCCGTCCCTATCTCTCTGTTCACCCCAGTGGTTTATTTTGATGATCACAAAGTGATCTTTGTGAACGTGAAGCTCCTTGCCTGCAAGAGGCGGAGTACACATCTTCAATGCTAATGATAACCAGCGACCATTCCAGGCGTTTGGGATGCAAATGGCGAAAGGCGTCATCACGAAGGATCTGAATCACAGTCTTGGCGAAGGCGTCATCGCGGAGGATGTTTATCACATTCTTGGCGAAAGTCTACCGAGCCAAACGGAGGTCAGTGCACAGCCGAGCCGTGAAGCGAGAGCAACCTCAATGGTCAATACAGCGGACCCCGGACTCGTTGGCGGGGCAGCTGCAGATGATAATCCCGAAACGATACTGTCTTCACAGTGCAGTGGGCCTAAGTCGACCTCATGTAGATAGACTAATCCAGTAGCATGCGGCGCTCTCACATAATTGCTTGGCCTGACTGTAACCCCCTTTTCTACGGAGTATTCGCCATTTCCACGGAAAGCCGAGTCCCCATTGAATGGAGGCCCATCGCCACATCTTGCCATGTTTGGTAGCTTATGTACGGATACCACTGAATGCAACTATCATGGTCTTGCACATCACGACCACAGCAACACAACCATAACAACGTGACCACAACTCCTCTTTTACAACAGAAAAGCCCCAGCAGCGCAGCTTCAGAAATGGGAGAAGTCACAGACGCCACCGCAACCACAGCAAATATTGTGGTCGTGGTAGAATGGTGATCCCGAAGGTACAAAAGGACGAGCAGCAGCCTCATCGGTAGCTGCAACAGAACGTGGCTGTGGAGATCCATGGAGGGTCCATGTTAGGAAAAGAAAATCATTCCGTTGAGACGGAGGCATTCATCCTCAAGTTCCGCTGACAAATTGGCATTGTACCTCCGGTGCTGAAACCAGGTTTGGGGATCATACCAACGATGCCTCTGATCTATCACCTTGCATAGAGTACCGTACCGGCTGGACGGATTCGCTCCGCCTATAGAGAGTCCCTGAGATTGTTACTCAATACAGTACCTGCATCACTTTTGCTCAATATTTTCCCATGTTCTGGTTGACCTCTTTCGGTGGCAGCCAGCCTCAAAGGGGTAGCAAATTTTTCGAGTCGGCACGGTAGTCAGCCTTTTTATGTGAAAAACGGGCCTGAAGATAGGAAAGGAGGAGAGGAGCGGGAGAAGGATGAAGGGAATCACAACCAGCAGCGCATTGGACATGATCTGTAGCATCTTTCGGCTAGGGTACGAAAGGGCTGCAGGTGAGAAGATCGGCACATGCATGATGATAAAGTGTGCTTTCTATCCGACAAGACGGGACCGTAACCAATTAAGCCCCCTACTCGCCAAACCATGTTCTGCAGGGGCTGGTTCGCCACGCTGGAAGAAGAGTACAATGCCTTTAATCACCGACAATTTGAGCTGAAGATGGTGTCAGCGGAACTACCGGATCCCTACACAACTCGGCTACAATTTTGCAGGATAGGCGAAGCAATATCCACGTGGTTTCTCCGGTTATGGATGTCTATAACTTCTAGTCCCATTCCTTTCCCTTGAAACTTCTTTAACCGTCTTATATTATATTTCGACTTGGTCTTTTCTTTCTCCTTCCTGATTGTAGGCGGAGCAATGACTAGGCTTGCTGTCCTGGCGCTGGCTCTCTTGGCGGGCTCGGCCACGGCTGTTCCCACCAGTTCCTTGAGATGCCGGAACACAACATCCGCGTGGCCTGAAGCCCTGGCGGGCAGGGTTTATGACCGCTCATGGCCCAACTTTGTCAATGCCACGACGCGCTGGTCAACACACATGGCTCCGACCTTCTACGAAGTCTTTCTCCCCGAGACAATAGAGGATTTGTCGATTGGGGTAAGAGCTATATTCCGAGTCTCCTTCCATGTGATTGTGTTCGTTAACATCAATCTGGCAGCTGTCCTACCTTTCTACAACTGACAAGCAATGGCTTGCGATGTCTGGGGGCCATGGCTACTCTCCCACACTGGGAGCAGTCCAAAATGGGACCCTGATCAATATGCGGAACTTCCAGTACAGTTACGTGAATGATGATTTCACAATGACAATAGGATCTGGCTCTAGATTCAGGGACATGGTCAACACGGCCGCAGCCTCTGGAAGGGAGGTCAACGTTGGAAACTGCCCATGCGTGGGCGGCTTGGGAGCCACTCTCGGTGGCGGCCTGGGACGACTCCAAGGACTTCGTGGCTTGACAAGCGATGCTCTCACCGCGGTCCGCATGGTCCTATGGAACGGCACCATCATTGAAGCTTCCGAGGAGTCACATGCCGATCTCTTTTGGGGCCTTCGTGGTGCTGGTCAAAACTTTGGCATTATTGCCGAGGCCGACTTCAAGACGTGGCCACTTACCAACGGCGGAATGCACTATAGCGCCGACATGCTCTTCGATAGGAGCAATCTTTCTACTCTCATTGAGACCAGCAATGCGCTCCTCCCCCTCGACGCTAGATTAGCGCTCCAGCATAGCTATTTCTATGATGTTGTCACCTCCCGCGTAAGTTGACCAGACTGTTCGTTACTTGTTTTGGCGTCGTTTCTAACAATCACCTCAGCTCATGATCGGCCTCAATGTGATTTATGCTGGGCCCATGGAGGAGGGTCAGGCGTACTCATCGCTATTCCGTCCTCATAGTCAACTGTTTGTCGAGCAGCAAATCCACTGGACCGGTTTGAACGACGCTGCCCTTTTCGGTGGTATCGCGAATGGCTGCACTCCAGGTGAGCCGACCAACCAACGCAACATCATGACCAGGGACCTCCACCATGAGCATTTCCTGGAACTCATCGACTCGCTAGTTGAGATGGTTCAGGCGAACCCGACAGCCAACGGCAGTGCCATCATGGTCGAGACATTCCCTGTACAGGCTGTGGATGCGCAGCCCACCGACTACACGGCGTTCCCTCATCGTAATGCCTTCGCCAACGCCATTGTATTTCACGGGGAGTATCTCGACGCAGCTGGAGATGTCGCCAGCAATGCATGGGCCAGCGAATGGCGCGATCGATGGTATTCGCCCGAATACTCCGGGTACGATGAACAACACGTTTACCAAAACTACGCCAACGAAGATGAGCCGCTGTCGGCCCTTTATGGTACCGAGCCATGGCGTCAACAACGTCTCAGCTCCCTCAAGGCCAGCTACGATCCCCACGGCTTCTTCAGCAACTGGCATGCTATTCCTGCCTCAGCGGATGAATGGGCGTAAAAGCAAGACCGGCTGGGTACAAATCCCTGTCTCTTGTTGACTGAATATTTTCCTTTCGGTTTAAAGGAGAGGACACCATTTTATTAGAGATATAGAGCACACAAGTCCTCAGTGCATTGATGATAGACTAGGCAACAACTGTATAATTCTTCGCAGATGCTGATGGCGCTCAGCACTATGAGTAAGGGTACTCCGATCTCCTCAAGCCATTCTGACTCGTGACTAAGTAAGCCTCGAATTTGTGCCCTTGAGGCACCAGTTGCATGCGCGCAATTTCCTGCGCATCTATGGATTCTGGCTGGCGGAGTAATTGCGGCGCGGTTGAACGAGGCTTGGCATATCTCTCTCTCAGTGTGCGGCACAGGATCTTCCTTCTTGGCCATCCAATAGCGAGGAAGGGAGGCGGCGCAGCAATACACCATATGATGCTCTGCTTCATAGTCCTACCAAGGGTGGACTGGGCTCCGTGACCGGAAGGATTCGATGGGCGGGGAAGTACCAGGTTTATACCGCTGCATGCATCCCAGTTCTTCCGGGACTTGATGTGACAAGACGCGGGCAGTGCAGCCGTGCCGCGTCCTATATTAGCGTACCGTGTCTACACGCACAGAAATAGATTTTCTGCCTAGAGCCAGAGCCGCAGAAGCGGCAGGAAGAAGGATTAAAACATGGATGTTGGCTGCCGCTTATGTGAGATTTCCGGGAGGTGAAGGCCTCCTTGGGGAATGGAACCAGGCTCAAAGACTGATAAGTATATGAGGAATCTGCGCGTCAGAGCACTTTGTTTAATCCTGATTGTCCACAGAGCACGTTGTGGCCGGAAACAATCCATTCCCCTTTTCTAAACAGTCCATCTCAGCCTAGCCCATCATCATGAAGTTCAACGCTTTCACGCTCACCGCTACCGTTGCTGCCTCTACATTCACTAGCGTCACCGCCGTTGAAACTGAGAATCCCGAATATGTCGTCGCTGTCATCAAGCGAGTGACGACCCTCGTCCAACCTCGTCCCATCAACGCTGGTATGGCCCGCCGGCAGGAGGATTCCATTACTTGGACCACGCTCTCCGGGTTTGAGGACGTGAACAGCGCATGTCGCAGCGCTTTGTCCGTGCTGGAGACCGAGGTTCCCACGGATGTCCCGACCGAAACCTCCCTCGAGTCCGCCTTGGCGACGTACATGGCCGAGAACGATATCGACCCCACGCAGGTTGTGCAAGACTGCGGTGAGGGCGTCGAGGTGACGGGCTCGCTCTCCTCCGACTGGGCTTCGTACTCTTCTGCGATGTCATCGTACATGTACCAATACGCTTCTGCCATCGAGCCTGCAATTGACGCATGCAGCGACGAAGAGGCCATCACAAGCATTCTTTTGCTGCCATTTGAATTGTCCTGCACGGCCATTGGCGAAGACCTGGCTGAGAGTGCCGCTCCTGCTTCGCGGGATACAAGCATCATTTACGCGGCTCTGGCAGGCGTTGTTGCCATGATGGCATTCACACTGTAATTTGTCTCTCTGAACGAAACAAACCAATTTTTTTTTATTAAATTTCAGGTTGAGATAAACCATTTGCACCTCGGAGATTAGGACTGGAGAAAGCAAGCAGATTGCTGACGGCGTGTGGGTGGTCTGAGTATATGTTTTCGGAAAGCATGCCCCGGAACTGGGGGATTTAGGGCACTTTGGAATGTATGATAGACCCAACTGTAGAAGAAAGATTTTACCCAGATGAGAGTACGCAGCTGAATCTGTGACTGTCACCTGCCAACTGGGTTTATAGTCGCAGAGATGCAGTGAATGATCAGAAGTGTTGAAATGCGAGCCAGGAGAGCAAAGACGACAGGATCCATTGCTTGCATTATTTTAACCTTACAGTCTTGACGAAAAGCAATGAAAGGCTAAGAACTTCCTAGTTCATCAATTCCATGGTTCAAGTTACTAGTAAAGGGTGTGATAATAACCTTGGGGAGCCTATGCTTATGGCACAAGAATCAGTAACGCGGAATACGAACTCCTTTGCATAAGATTACATAGGGCAACTCGTACCTTAGGCCTGTGGCGATCGCCCTGGGACTATACGCAAAGTCTCTAAGTCACTTCGAAATTATTTATAGGTACTTTTGCGTTTTTCCATGCATCCTAGTTCCGTGGTGCTTCTATACTGAGCTGTCCGTATGTGGAGGTTTATTGCTCCCAAGCGGTGACGGGTGGAGGAATGCTCGCGCAATGTTAGGATACAGCCAACTTCGATGTCAGTTTATCTGACAAGAACCTGAGCACGAGGTGCAGGCTGCTCGGTGGACAGCCTGACACGAAATATGATGCCCTCGCCTGCCCCTCGCCTGCCCCTCGCCTGTCCTTTGCGCTCCTGAGTGCTCCGTACTGAAGCTCAGGCGAGCGCTTGCTGCTCCAAATGCTGCCGTGGACAGGTTTGGATACACCAATATGGAAGACACTCGTCGCTTCACGAGGGACCTTGGCTCCACCGCCTGCTAGTTTTAATTCGCGCCTATGGTGTCTATCAGTGACACGCACGTACACCCATCCCCTGAGCTCCATCGAACTGTTATGTCGTCGGATATGTTCCTCCTTTGTACCGATCGCGCGCAGTTTCTCGACTGCTATATGACCGAAGATTCAGCGCTGATGTGTGCACGATGCGATCCAGACCTCCTCGATGGCCATCAGATGGCTCGTTTCCTAACACAGCTCGGAGGCTTGATGAAGCAGTTGGACAACAGCCACGAGGAATACCATCGGACCATCACGAAACTGGATGTCGCCACCGTTGAGGACCGTCAAGAATACCGGAAAGCTCCGAACACAACATATATGCATCCATAATGTCATAGCTAGGAGGGCTGCTCACTTGCAATTCGACCCCGCTGTATTCGCGTGGGATGGCGGATGGAAATATTCGGAGCTCCATGATATTTCTTCGCGTCTAGCCAGCCATATTCAATCTTCGAACTTGTACTTTGGCGCAGTAGTGCTGCTGTGCTTTGAGAGACCCAAATGCAATGTCACTGCCATCTTGCCGGTGCTTAGGCTTGGTCACGCTTTTGCGCTCGTTAACCTGTCTACTACGCCAGCTAGGATTATCCAAATTTGTTGTCAAACCTCCGTGGCCGTTGCTCTTACGACTGAGGCCCACAGCGAAAGCATGCAAGCCATTCAACTATATCGCAGTCTTGTGGACCAGGGCTTCAATGAGAAATTAAGATAAAATAGACGTTGGTTTGATTGGGGAGTCTCTAATAAGTACAGGAGAGCTCTTCGTGAAGGGTAGCTTTGCCGACGTCCTCAAGTCTCACCAGGTGCACTTAACCTCGTTGAATCTGTAAGTCCAGCACCTTGTGCAGACGCCACCCCAGCAGCCTTCATCACCGCCGCATAGCTCAGATTGCGACGGTATCTCCTGGAAGCATCTCCTTACCCCCGATGTATAGATAACGTGCGCCCTGTGCCTATTCCCATCTATACATGTCTCCTTCATCCAATCCCAATGACCGGGTTTGCAGCCGTTGTCGAAGACAGCGTTGAAAATGTTTTTTTTGCCGTCATTACCGATAAGACTGGTCGAGCCACTGGGAACTAAGCCGGGTCCAGTTGCCCTCTTGATCTCAATATGAGCGGCATCGGTAGCACCGAGAAGGAGTGTAAAGACCGCAATTGGAAGATGAAATTTCATCGTGACTATCAGAGGTTAATTAACCATAGGGGTTACTAGTAATAAACTTGCTTGCAGAGGATATGAGTATTGAAGTTGAGTGATAATTGGTAGGCGAGATGAGATGAGAGAATGAGGAGAGTTCTGGAGGATGTAGGAAGATGCAGAAGACTTGAGCCCTTTATATCCCACGTCTACGCGTATTGCACTGGCAACGGCTGGGGCTACCGTCCAACAGCAGGCCCGTATAGTTGATTAATGTTTACTTCCCCTGTTCAAAGTCGCTGTGCTGAGTGAGAACCAATCGGCTGCATGATGCAGAGCGTATGAACAGGGTTATAGTGCACTTAAAGTAACGTCGTGTAAATCCACCACTTCAGTAGCATGGGGCAATTACACAAAATTGCTTGGACTGACTATAGGCCGTTCACTTCACAGAGCCACCCCTCCTCCAGTCAGCATGTCAGGCATCATGCACTCATTTTGCTGACTAAGTCCATCCCCAACGGTCGAGATAGCCCAGACAATTAAGAGGTGGTAAGGAGGGTTAGTCGGCGGCGCTTGAGTATCGTTATGTTACCAGGTTGAGCTGGCTTTGAATTTGGCCTTTTTGAGCTGTTCCTCCCGTCAGCTACACTTGTTACCGGATTGTCTCTATTATTCTTCACATTATGGCGACAATTAACCCCTACTGTAAAGACATTAACCTCGGCTACTCTGGCCCAATTTGACACAGATGGTGGCTGTAAGGGCTGGCCGGTAAAGGGACGCTGCAGGCTGCCATCCTCGAATTCCCCAGGCGTAATTTCCCGCAGGACGACGGTCTAGACCGCGAGTGCAAGACATCTGCATACAGACCGGGCAACTGGACAATTCGGACAGGGAGCCCGATATTGGATAGTAAGGCACGCTCAGGACTTAAGGAGATAACCACGGCTTCAACTAGTTCCTGCCACTTAAGACCATGTCCACCATGTACTCGTTTACCTGGGTGGCGGGTAAAAGATATATCCTTGCGGCCAACAAGAGATACCTCGTATATTATATTGTTGGCTGCAAAAGCCCTGCTCACCGAACTTGTTGGCCGTGAGAGTATCTCTTTTATTATGCAGTTGGCTGCAAGGGCCTTACCTAAGCCCAAGGGTAGTACACGGACCGATCCGTTCTCCTAGAGCTAGTATGATGCGGCGATTACTCAGAGTCCGACAGGGATTCCGAGGAGAGCGACAACGAAATGGATCTTGACATTAATCCAAACGCCCTGCAGAACGTCCATGACTGTTGTCTCGCCAAAATATCACAAAATTTGGAGCACGACGACAATCTCTCGGGTCTGGATCTCGCTGAAGATCTGTCTGACTCTGGCCTCGAAAGCGAATTTTCGGGTAACAGTGTGAAACATGTCGGCCCGAATCTTTTTGAACGTTCTCCCATGCTGATCGATAAAGATACCATTCATATGACAGATGTATGCTCTGCGACTGTACGCAGGAGGATATTCACTAGCACGTCCGAATGTATCAAACACATTCGAACCTACACAGCCACTGTTTTGCAATCGGGGGAAATCAGACCAACTCCCACCTGTCGCGTCACTTCGGAAGATACGGAGCCTTGTGAGAAGTGCCCCCGGACTTTTCGTCTGGCAACGTCCCTCTAGATGCATGCTGAAACATGCCATGGCGAGCAGGTCTACCACCTTCAACACATGGATTGTCAGTCTGCCACAGAGCTGTTCACACTCTGGGGCTTGAAGCTGCACACCTTGCAGAGCTACACCGATGTGCCAATTTCCCGTCTTTTCGCAGGTTGCGGGTTACAAACTACAAGTCACGACGTTCGGAACAGAAAAGGTCCACGATGTGTCACATGATCAGGGAGCATACTGTGCTTACCTCGTCATTCGACAATCTCCGATATTCTTAACTTGAGAGAAGTCGAAGGGAGAGGTAGTATGACTTGTTCTGCTTCCACTTACATTGATTTTTGCGCCAATGGAGATGTACTCACAATACTGGTAACTCCCGAAGCCATCATTGATCATTGTCGACTCGCGGGAGCATACCGCATCTCGTCACCTGACTGTGCCGACATCTACGAGCAGGTAAGCTCCGTTTCCTTTACACTTCACTGGAGCCAGTATATGCTCACATGTCTAGTTGCGTGGCCAAGCTGTATTCGTCCAAGAGGATGGACTCTACGACAGAAACACTTGTTTTGACGTAACACGTTTAGGGCATACTGCCTATCCAAGCGACCTCAATCATTGTCATTATGGCAGGTGTGAGCCACTGGACATTGCGCGAAGAGTGCGTAGCATTGATACCCGAGCTTGTTGGTTCAAAAGTGAACGCGGCCAAATATAAGCCCGAAGTCAGATTACATGAGTATGGATTGGATCCGGGTCACAGCTACCTATACATATGAGGTGACTTCTGGAAGGGCTGGGGACTACTCATGAGATACACCAGGTATCATAAATGTCCGAAGGCTTGACTCAGTGCGAAATGAGGTCTGCTAGATCGTTCTCTGTTCACCGATGTATAATCAGACGCGATATTAGACCCTTGGAGATACAGTAACGCGCACGCCCTTGCTGTCTTTCCGAGCACGAGGCACTATCTTTCCGTTCGTAAACTGCACGTCTGACTCTGTGGTTTCGAACAGCTCGCAGGAGTACCTGCTGAAAAACATTGCTAGCCCATAGTATATCAGAGTTCGTGCCAGGGGCTGGCCAAGACAGCTTCGTGGACCATGTCCAAAGGTGGTCAAAAACGGTGACAGATTTGGGGTGGATGCATCTTGGGACTTCAGCCACCTCTTGGGATCGGAAAGACCGACTCGTTCATGTGCATGTGGTAGCTGTCCATCCCGATAGGAGTGCCTGGCGGGATTGTATACTCGTTGTAGTGGAATGGGTTGGAGTTGTCAATGCGAGGCATACGCTCGATGGTACCAAAGGCGAGGCGGAGGGCTGTAAGACGTATGCTTGTTAGTAAGTTCCTTTGTCAGAATAGGAGCTGTGCACTTACACTCATTAACGACTGCACTCAAGTATGCGAGTTTCTCTAGCTGCCTAATGTCTACTGTGAGAATGTTACCGACCTGGAAAGAGTTGAGCTCGTCCACCAGACAATCTTTGATGGTCGGCTGGTTCAGAACATGGAAGCAGCCGACGACACAGACCCACGTGGTTGTCTCGGCGCCCGCAGCGGTCAAGCTCGTGGCCTCGTCTCTCAAGTAATCAACACGCCCCAGGGATTTGGAAGAGCCTGGGATCGAGTGGAAGATGGTATTGCTACTTTGAAGTTCCACAGAATCCAATTCCAACTTCCGGATCTCCTTCTCGATGTCCTAAGGGAAGTTAGCTACATATTCCGAAATGAGTCTGGGGCCGTGACTTACGTCTCGATTCTGGAGGACGATGCGTAGGGAAGGCATTCGCTCAATAAGCGCACTCGGGATTCTGTCGACAAGAGCAAAGATCCCTGGGAAATAGGTTGTCCAGCCGCTCAAAGCCGCCAGGTGATTCATGGCTTCAGTGAACGGAGACTTGAATTCTGCGCAGTCCACGTAGCCTTTCGGGTGACCAAAAATCATGGCTGAGATCACATCCGAGATAATGGCTCCCCAGAAGTCACGAAGATCGACAGGCTTCTCAGTGTCAACGTAAACACCGTCCAAATGTAGGCACGCGCGCTCAAGAACCTCAAGCATGGTCGTTATGACGTTGGACAAGTTCTTACGGGAAAAGAAAGAATCCAAAGCCTTACGCTGCTCACGATGCTGTTCCCACCCTGGTATACTGAACGTGGCGTGCGGAATATTAAAGCGGTACTGGGTAGAGGGGAGTTTATCTGTTTTCCTTCCAGAAGTGTAAAGGTGGCTATAGTAGTGCGGGTCGTCGATGTGCACCTCGGTCGGGTTGATACGAACGATGGGGCCGTACATCTTGTGCAGCTTCTGGATCTGGAAGCAGTACTGACCGCCGCCTCCCTTGATAAGTTCATAATACATCTCATAGAGGCTCGTTATGGCTGCCAGCTTAGGCCCTGGAATGTGCGCAATAGGCGACCAGATCAGTCGCGAAAGGATTATGTAAAGCAGCCACGTGAGTACCAGAGCCACTATACACATGATGGGGTAAAACATTTTTGCAGAATACTCGCGAAGATGAAACAAGGCTTGGGCTGTAAGCAGGGACGTTGAAGACGTGTCGATGTAATAGACATCTTCTCTATAGAAAGATCGTTTCTATATACCCAGCCAACTGGGAACGTGTGATAAGCAGGTATGCGCAACTTCTCATGTGCATTTTGTGTTACTGTAATGTTGGTTCCGTCTTGAGACGATTTCACACCACTAGCCTGATCCCTCTGTCATCCGTGTTGGCAATATTCTTATTCAATACTCCGTAGGGACCTCTTTGTATAAGAATCTTCGTTCATCTTTCAGCCAATACCCATGCATCGAACGACACCCTTGATCTCTTCTCGCCCTGTCGTGGAACAATGGTCACTCAAATCTCATACAACTCACCGCTCGTCATTCATGGAATGCAATGGCAACTATTGTTCCACACAAGAGGCGCGGAATCTGCACATGGGGGGTCACGGGCACATGGCGAGCCTTGCTGCGCATCACCTTCTCAAGGCTAGTGCAAAAGGGCCGATAAGGGCAATGAATTGACTGTAGGTGGAAGCCTAGATTCACCGTGCACGTCGACATATCATGCGCTAGAGGGCGGCGTAGCAGACAGGGGCTTGTCTTCATTGTTGAAGCAGCGGGAGGGGGGGGGCGCCCTTGCAGAGTCAATCGAAGGCGCTCTCGGGGGAGTTGTGTATCACAAAACCGTGATCAGATGATACAATTTGCTTACAAATGTTACACTTATCCGCCTGCAACTGGCGAAGGTTGAATAGGACCAACATGTCCTCATGTGACAGTGTTGTTAAAGCTAATCACGACTTGAAAGGGGAAGAAGAGAAAGAGGAAGTCTTCAATCTCCGAATACCGTGCTTTATCAAATGGGTGTCGTGGGTTTGTGTAGCTAGTTTTAGTCAAAAGCTGGGGACAGTTTTGGCCCTTGTACTTGTCTAGAGAGCTTTGTACCAACAGGTACACTAACCATGCACTGTAACAAAGCAAATTGACCGCCCGAAACAACGGTCAGTTGGGGGACTAACCAACCGCCCACCAATCCATTTTCTTTCCCTTTCTACTTTCCACCTCCTGCTTCTGATAAGAGAGAAGCAGGAGCAGACTTCGGCTATAACTGACCATGGCCCCCCCTCTAGATGCGGCCCTTGTTTGCAGTGCTTCGATCTGCAGTGGTGATGTTTGTAAACTTGGGTCCAGAGGCCAGCCTCACAATCAAGCTATGCCCTCTGATTCTCGGTTCGAGATTTTCTCTTCTTTGCTCCATTCGCTGCTGCGGATTCATCGATACCTTCCTTATAGAAGAACTCGACCAATAATAATATCTTCTTACCTCCTCTGAATAGGCCTTCAAGGCTCTCGATGTGCGAATCTGTAGCCCCCCAATCAATGTTCTGATGCAGAAAGCCCTTCTTCAGGCCATTGCCACGAGTACCCATGACTGAGATCTTGATTTTCGTTTCACTGCATGCATATGTGGTGCCTGGGAAGTGGTCTCTATCCTGGAGTATAGCATTCAACTAAGGCTGGAGGTCTTGCCAGAAGTCGCCTGGAGCAAGGACGATACTGGACACAACGTCCTCACATACGAACTTTGCTTTCTTATTCTCACGCCGGGAGATCTTCCATTGGAAGTCATAATGAATTCAAATGGGATTACTTTCATCATATTGCCTATTTTCCTGCCACTCAGATTGACGCAGGAGTGGAAGTCGTCCTTCGCCTTGTTTATCTCGTCGGTCGGCTAGGGCTGGGGCTGGACTGGGACTAGGACTGCAGCTGGAAGTCGTCGGCAGCTCCGGTGTCCTGTAATCCACGCAATCCTCGAAGAACGGGAAATCTTCGAAGGTTGCTATGGTGTCTTGCTGCTGTGAGGCAAACTCGAGGGAGCATTCACCACAGGGCGAATTCTAGGGGGGGGAGGCCAGGCGCGCCCACTCTTGGACAAAGGGGACACGCGGCCTCTTTGAACATGGGTTCTTTCTAACGGCTTCCATGGCCTTCTATAACACCGTTAACTACGATATTGTCCCGACAGCTTTCTGTCTAGTTTAATAGCCTCTTCCAAGCAGAAAGAACGCTTCATTTACAGGTAGAAAAAAGCAGTATTTGTAGAATCAACCAGGGTCCTTACCACTTTAACTCTATTATCCGCCAAATTCCGCGGGACTGACCGCACAATGCACTGGCGCTGCATGGTTCAGTTTCTATTGGCCACGCTTTATCTAAGCTACTGTGACGTAAAAGTGTATGTTCTGTTCTGTCTATCATTTTCTTCTCTCTCCCCTTTTTCGGTGTTTTTCCTATGCGGATCCCCGCATTCCTATTAGTGGGCCAAATCGTTCAGGCGATTATGGGCGGTCATCTGATCACCCTGTTATCTGACACACCCCCTTAGGAAGGATTAGAGGCTAACTATGAAAAAGCCTTCCTGTTCATCCTCTTATATCTTATTATATTTGGAATTCAAGATATTCAGTGCATATAACTACATTATAGCAATTTCAAAGGCTATAGGCTATACGGCTACTAATTGGCTAAGGCCAGCTATTAATAGCATAATTATAGCTATTAACCATAGATATAATAGCATAGTATAATAGTAAAGAGGTAATAGCCTTAGGAGAGATAAGTATATTCCTATAATAGCTACTATATAATAAATTATATTTACTATTACTTATGCATTTATAATAGCTTTATTATTATTATTAGTATAGCTCCTTATTNTCTAATATACCCCCTTAGGAAGGGTTAGAAGCTAATTATAAAAAAGCCTTCCTATTTATCCTCTTATATCTTATTATATTTAGAATTTAAGGTATTTAGTATATATAGCTATATTATAATAATTTCTAAGGCTATAGGCTATATAGCTGCTAATTAGCTAATGCTAGCTATTAATAGTATAATTATAGCTATTAACTATAAATATAATAATATAATATAATAGTAGAGAGGTAATAGCCTTAGGGGAGATAAGTATATTCTTATAATAATTATTATATAATAAATTATATTTACTATTACTTATATATTTATAATAGCTTTATTATTATTATTAGTATAGCTCCTTATTATATTACCTAAGCATCTATATATACTATAATATAGCCTAACCTAACTATACTTATACTATCTAAGTATAAATAACTTACTAGCCTCTATACTAAGTATAATATAAAGCCTATAGCTTATAAGAGTATAGTTAGTAGTCCTCTGAGGAACTAGATAAGTAGTATAGGCGCCGCTTAGAAGGAGAAGGATATTATTATTATAATAGTTTTAGAAGGGGAGAAGACTAAGATCTCTAATCCTATATTAGATATCTCTTTAGATGTTTAGAATAATACTCTTACTATTTATATTTAGTAGCCTAAGAATAAGGATAATAATAATAATAATAATAATAATAATAAGGAGGCTATTATACCTTAAACTCCTAGCTATAAGCACTCTTATATTCCTACTACTATTATTATACTAAGCTCTTCTACTAAGAAGGTATACTATCTCTGCTTTATTTATATTTATTTAGTACTAACTATTATAACTAATATAGGCTAAGATTATTATTATTATTAAGGATCCTTTAGGTTATAATATTCTATTACTATTACCTTATAAGAACTACTTATATTTAATTATATCTAATAAGAGGAAAGATAGCTTAGACTATTATATAGTGATTATTAGTGGCTATAAGGGCCTTATTTATTATATTGCTTATATAGAGTTATTATATTCCTATTAACCTAGGTATATTTACTTCCTTATATCTTATATTAAAGTAATTAACTATTAATAGCTATTTTATACTAATTCTATTTATATATATTATTATAAAAGCATATTATAATTATAATATTATTATAAGTATATTCCTTCTTGATTTTTATTAATTAATTGAATTATATTAATGCTTATTATTAGTTACTTAAGTATACTTATACTAGCCTTTAAGCATTTTT
>LDEE01000023.1:1811-13262 GCA_001021365.1 Stachybotrys chartarum | reverse complement strand
AGTAGTTAAAGTTATAATAGTATCTTACTTACTAGCTTATTAGGTGATATTACCCCTAAATAGCCTTAAGATATAGCCTTAAGAGCTTCTCTAATCTATTATATTATCTATAAATAAGGCATTACTCTAGGCCTCTAGTATATTACTACCACCTAGCTCTAATATATAGCCTGCGGTTCTAAGCAGATAGGCTATTATCTGCTTTACTTACTATATATAATAGCTTAATAGGTTCATATTAAACTATATTAGCCAGGAGATTATAAACGTAATATCCGGCCATATAACCATAATAATATAGGTTAGAGAACCTATAATCTGCTAATATAATGTTTATTCCTTTATAGTGGCTATCCCTATATATAGGAGCATTTCACTTATAGCTATTAGCATCTTTAGAGAGTATCCTTCCTTAATAGATTAGATCTATTCTTTACTAAGGAAATATAAGGCTATCTTTTTAATATAGTTAGATTATAGTAGCTAGATATAGTATATAGTATAATCCTAGATGATCTCTATGCCTAGGTACTACTAGAGATTATCTCCTCCTATAAGTTAGTATTTTCTTTATAATATAATAATTATTTCCTATACTTCTAGTATCCTTTCTTTATAAATAGTAATTATTATATTATCTATATAGAAGAAGATAAATATCTGTTATAAGACAGAGATATAGCGACCCTGCAGCGATCCTCCAGCGGGGTCATGGCACATCAGGTGACCCCTGAACTGGTATAAAAGTGTATTTTAAGTAGTAAAGTTAGAAGAGCAGAGATTAATTCCTATATTATTAGACCCCTACCTTTAGCTACTWRTAACCTATATCTCTATAATATATTAACTARTAATTAAGGGCTATTATANAGATCAGGTGACCCCTAAACTAATATAAAAGTGTATTTTGAATAGTAAAGTTAGAGGAGCAGAGATTAATTCCTATATTATTAGACCCCTACCTTTAGCTACTATTAACCTATATCTCTATAATATATTAATAGCTAACTAGGGGCTATTATATTAATTACTTATCCTATTACCTCCTCTATATATATATTATAATCTTATAAGTATTAATCTCTTAATATGTTTAATGGATTAGAGGATCTAGTAGAGGAAGTAATAATATAGATAATATCTACTAATAAGGAAGTAACTATATTGTAGTTAAAACCCTAAGAGAGAGAAGCTATAAAATAAATTGATTTAATATAGATAATAAGGGTGATTAAAACCCCTGATTATCTTACTCTAGCTGGAGATAAGCTAGAGGCTTATATTAGATTAGTATATAAAGAGTATTAAGATAAGAAAAGAAGGTAATACCTAAGGGATATAGCTATAATTAGAGAATCTAATATACCTTTATTATAATTAGATAATCCTATTAATAGGATTATTAACCTAGAAGAGTTCTATAAGTAATATTACCTTAAAGGATAAATAAAGATTAATATTAAGGTTCTTACCTTAGCTAGAGATTAATTTCAAGATATCTCTTACTTTATATAGGACCTTATTAATATATTTAAGCTATATTAAGGAGAATTTAAGAAAGATAATATAAAAGCCCTATATATATTAACCTATTTATAAGGGGTATAGAAGTAATAATAGGATAATTACCTTATCTTAGAGCTAGGATCTAATATTAATAAAACTACCTAGGAAGAGATCTAAGAATAATTAAAAGATTATATTAGTAATAGGCTAATAAGGATAATTATTATAATTAAGTAATTATAAAGCCTTAATTAAGGAATAAACTAGATATTTAATAAGATCCTTTATAAGTTTAATAATATTATTATAAAGATAAATATAATACCCTATAAGTAGATTAAAATTAGGATATTCCTTAATATTCTTAATAATAAATATACCTAATAGCTTATTAGTATTAGAATACCTATAAAGTAATAATAAGTTATTAAGATAGGAACATCTTATAAGGGTATAAGATTAAACCTAATAATATATATATCCTAAAATATTCTAAATAACTTAGGTATAATAAGGCTATAATAAGAATATTATAATTAAGCTATTAAAGAAAGTTCAGAATTAAATAAACCTAAAAATAGAGCTAGTAAATTATATTATATCTAGCTAAGGAATTAAGCTAATATTATTTATTATAAGTATAAAGAAGCTAAGTATATTACTTTATATTATAGGGCACCTGATTATTTATAGTATTATAATAGTTATTATATTATTACTAAGTATAGAGAAGATTAGAGTAATATAAACTTAGAACCTATTTAAATAACTTAGGAATAGTAATTAAAGGAGATTATTATATCTAATAAGATGGTCTATATAGTAGAACTTTAGCTAAGAAAGAGCTAGGTCTTAGTAATTATACTATTTAATTTAAGTATATTAGGATATATAGTATATCTAAAATTACTAAAGAAAGGTAATTATAAAGAAAAGAAATAATAATTTATAGATATTCTTAATAATATAGAAGGAGAATTATTAGAGAAGATAAAGTTAATTATAAGATTAAAAGATAACTAGGGCATAAAGAAGAAATATCTCCTTTATTATAAGATCACTAATATTAACTAATATAATATATACTTAGGAATAGAATAATTAAAGAAGATTAATTTATATATATAATAAAAAGATAATACTTAGAATTATTAATTAGATTATAATAATATCTAGCTTATATAAAGCAAGAAGTAAATTTAGTATATCTAAAAAGAGATAAAATAAATATAGGTTCTTTAAGAACTACTTTAGGGCAAGTATAACCTTAATTAGCCTAAAGTAATAGTATTAAAGGAATAATATAGTTAGCCTAGAGTAATAATACTAGAGCAATAATATGAGTATCCTAGAATAATAATACTAAGGGGGTAGTATAATCACTATAAGGCAGTGCTAAGGGAGTAGTATAACTGCCTTAGAGAAGTAATACCTAAGTAATTAAAGGGGCTATTTAGAGCTAATCTGAAGATCAAGTACCTTAAAGCATCTAAGCAATAAGGGTAAGATAATTAAATAATATTAGTATTTAAGGAGAACTTAGTAGAATATAATATAGAGATAAAGAAAAGCATATTATAGGAATATTATGATTTCCTAGATATTTTTAATAATAAGGAAGCAGCTAAGCTAGCTCCTCTCTAAGGAAGAGTATATATAATTAAACTTAATAAAGGAGCTATATTACCTTAAGGATCTATTTACTTACTAATAGTATTTAAGCTAGAGGTTCTATAAGAATATCTAAACTAGATATTAGTATTAAATTATATTTAAAGATCTATTAGTTCTACTAAGGCTCTAATATTATTTATATTAAAGAAAAATAATAAGCTATAATTATATATTAATTATTATATATTGAATTAGATTATTTAAAAGAATAAAGCCCTGCTTTTATTAATCTATAAGATCCTAGATTAGCTTAAAGGGGCTATAGTTTTTATTAAACTAGACTTAATTAAAGCATATTATTAGATATATATCTATAAGGGAGAGAGTAGAAGATGGGATTTAGATATTATTATAGCTATTTTGAATATCTGGTTATATTATTCGGACTTATTAATGCCCTGGCTATATTCTAGGAATATATTAATAATATCTTATATAATCTTATTAATATTATATATATTATATACCTAGATAATATTCTAATCTATAATTATAATCTAGAAGAATACTTAAAGTATATTTAATAGGTATTAGAATAGCTATAAATAGCTAATATATATATTAATCTAGTAAAGTGTGAATTCTTAGTATAATAAATTAATTACCTAGGATTCCTAATAAAACTAGGTAAAATCTATATAGAGTAAGAATACTATAAGGTAATAAGAGACTAGCTAATATTTAGTAGTACTAAGGATATCTAGATATTTATTAGATTTATATAATTCTATTAATAGTTTATTAGGAATTATAATAAGATTATAATATTATTAATTAATCTTATAAAGAAAGGAGCTAAGAAATAGTTTAAGCTTATATTTAGTATTAAAGTAGCTTTTTAATTATTAAAGTAATATTTTATAGAAGAACTAGTACTAGTATAATATATTATTAGGGCATTAATAAGAATTAATATAAATATATTAGATTTTATTATTAATATAATACTTTTATAATTATATTAAGGATATTAATATTTAATAATATATATATCTAAGAAGTTAGGGCCCTTATAGCTTAAATATCCTATATTAGATAATAAGCTATTAATAATAATAGAGGCTTTTTAGATTTAGAGATATTATATAGCCTATATAAAAGAGAAAATAGTAATTTAAATAGACTATTTAAATTATAGTTATTTAATAGGAAAGATAAAGCTATTTATAAAATAAGTATTATTATTAGACTAGTTAGCTCTATATGATTTTAAGATTAAATATTAGCTAGATTATAATAATATTATAGATAATCTATTATATAGATTAGATTATAGAAATTAAGATAAGATTAATAAAGGAAGGAGGATAGGATTAAATAATTTCCTTAAAAGATTTATTCCTTATAATAAGGAGATTAATACTAATAAAATAAGGAATTTATTATATTATAAGGATATAATATTAGAATAAAATAATTATTATAAACTATTAAGAATAAGGCCCCTTTAGGATATAATAGGTATATTAGAATTACTATATAAAGGAAGAAGAAGATTATAGTGATTTTAAGGTAAATAGGTAGCATTATTATAGCCTAGTAATAATAAAGAAGGGCAAGTCTAAGAGGAGGAACCAGATTCTATAGAATTAGATAATAAATAAACCCAAAAAGACCCTTCTATAGCTAAAATAGAATTATTAATAAGTAGTACTCTAATTATAGAATTACCTATTAATTTACTTAATAAAATATTAGAAGATGCTTTATAAGAAGCCTAAGCTATAGATGAGTTCTTATTATAGAATTAGGGAGTAGATTAGTATGGTTGTCCTAGGAGGAAGTAATAAGAATATAACTAGATTATTAATGAAGATTAGCTAGTATGCTTTAAGGGATAGATTTATATTCCCATTAGAATACATATAGAGATTTTATAGATTACTTATAATAACCTAGTAGCTGGTTATTAGGGAGTTAGCTAAATAATTATTAGGCTTTAGTAGTATTTCTATTGGCCTAGTATGAAAAGAGGTATAAAGGATTATATCTAAATATGCTATAGTTATTAGATAATGAAGGTAAGATATTATTGACCTTATAATATCCTAGTACTATTACTAGTGCCTAGTGAGCCCTAGGAAGAAATATTTATAGATATAATTATAGATTTACTTAAAATAACCTATAGGGATTATAATATAAGTATAATTTTAGTTATTATAAATAGGTTAATAAAGTATTTATTATATATCCTTATAATAAAGCATCTTATTAATAAAGGATTAGTAGATATATTACTTAAGTATATATTTAAGTTATATAGTATACCTAAGGGTATTATTAATAATTAGGTAAGAATCTTTATATTAGATTATTAATAAGTATTCTATTACCTATTAGATTATAAGTAATAACTTAGTATAACTTTTTATCTATAAATAGATAATTAAATAGAGAGATAGAACTAGGATATAGAATATTACTTAAGAGCCTATTATTATAAGGTATAAAATGATTAGGTATATAAATTATATCTAGCTTAGTTTATATATAATATAGTATATTATTTAGCTACTAGGGTATTACTAGTATATATATTACTAGGATATAATCTATAGGCGCCTACCTAGCTATAGTTAACCAGAGAAAAGTTAGATCTAGATAGTAAAGCAAGAATATAATATATAGCTAGTAAATAATAAGCAGCTATATAGATATTATTATATTTATAGGAGTAAGTAGTAAAGTACTATAATAAGAAATATAAAGATATAAAATTTAAAGTAGGGAATTAGATATTAATTTTAATAAGATACCTTAACCTATAATAATCTAACTATAAGCTATAAGTAAAGTATATTAGATCTTATAAAATTATAGAAATAATAGGGCATTATAGCCTAGCTTATAGAATCCACTTATTAACTTTAGTATATATTTATAATATATTTAATATTATTTACTTAGAGCTATTTATTAATAGTAGTATAATACTTATAAAGCTATCTAATTATCTTTTTATTATAGAAGAGATATATAAAATAAAGAGGATTTTAAATTATAAGAGCCTAAGATTAAAAAGATAATATTTAATTAAGTAGAAAGGATATAAATAAAATAAGGATTCTTAGGTATTAGTAAGGGATTTTAATAATAGAGGCTATATTAAAGAATATAAGGAGAGAGTAGCCTTATTATCTTAAGCTAGAACTAGAGAGAAAAGAAAAATAGACTAGATTTCAGGGTAATAGTAAGAGAGCTATTTAAGCACAGCCTTAGCATAATAAGGCACTAGTAAGATAAGGAATTAGAAATAAAGCTAAGAGCTTCTAATTTAATCTTAAAAGATCTAAGTTTAGTTTTAAAGGAGGTAAAAGAAGGGCTAGAAGTAATTAATAATTAAAGTAAGAGTCTTTTTAATATCTACCTAATTAATAAAATAAATCTTAAATTATTATTATAATTATAAGATTATATCTACTTTATTATTAGGAAGTATAATATTTAGCTTCTATTATCTTAATTATAATTATTTTATTAATACTAGCTGCATTTTTAATAAGATTAGAAGCAATAATCACCTCCTTATTATCCTTATTATTAACCTCCTTATCTAAATTATTAGATTTATTATCTAATTACTTAAAAATAGTATTCTTAAAGCTATTAATTATATAGATTCTAGAGTAGCTAAAGGGACCTAGGTATTATAGAAGAGAATCTAAGAGAATTATATTAAGATTATTCTAATAGCTTATTAATAGCTTATAAGAGAAGATAATATAATAACCTAGAAAACTTATCCCCTTATAATAAATATTAATTAGGATTTAAAGAGAGAATATAATACTCTAGCTAATATTAACCTAATTAATAATAATAATAACTTAAGCCTTAATAAGATAATAATTATAGTACTTCTCCTTAATAATAATCTTATTATTATTATATTACTTAGCTTTACCTAATTTTGCTTTTATACTCCTAATAATCTTCTTTACTTATATTTAAAGTTTAATAAGATAGCCCTAAGAAGAGTAAGTTAATAGTAAAGGGAAAGTAAATTAATAATATTATATTAGTAATATAATAATTTATAAGAGAAGCCTTATTATTATTTATAATAATAATAAGGATATTAATACTTAAATACTAAGAAAGAAGGAGAAGTTTATAAGGCTTATTATAATTATAATAGTAAATTTATTTAATTAATTTAGCTATATAATATATATATTATTAGATTATAATAATTAAAATACTTTAAGGGAAACTTATAATAATTATCCTAATAATAAATTAGAATTAGGGAATTAGATATCTAAGTTAAATAATATTAAAGGTAGTATTTATAATAAATAGCCTAATTAGAAGCCTCTATTAGCTATTATTATATTATAAGGGAGCTAAGTATATATAATAAGCCAAAGGATATTAGATATACTTAAAAAGAATAATTAGATTTATAGAGTATTATTAAGTAAATTAATAATCACCTTTAGGCTTTTAGTAGCTATTTTTAATAAGGGCTTTATAATTAAAGAGGCTTAGGCATTATTATAGGGCTTTAAAGCTTAAGGCCTAGTATCTATTAATTATAATCCTCTTATACCTAAAATATAATAAAGTAATAATATAAACTAGAATTAAGGGATTATACTTATATATTAAATAGTATAGATTTAAATTCAGAGGAATAATAGAATCTATATAAGGATTAATAATAATTAAATAATATATATAATAATAATTATAAGCAAAGTTATAATAATTAGGCAAATATATATAAAATAATATATTAGTATATATATATTATAAGAGAGAAAGGCTATTATAAGTATAAGAAACTATAAGAGTTTAAGAAGCTATAGGCTAATAAGATAAGTAGAGAAAATCATAAATAGGCCTAAAGCCTATTATTAAGGCATACTATATTAAAGTTATAAGGAGAAGTAAAAAGAAAAGTAATAAATATTACTAGTATTAGCTATATTATAAGGCTACTAAGCTATTATTAGATGCTTATAGCTATAATACCTTAGAGGGGTATTACTTTAAGTAACTTAAGCTCTATTAAATTATAAAGATAAGGAGAGTTAATATCTAACTTAATAAGGAAGTTTAATAAGGAAAGCAGAGCTCTAATTAGCTAGCCATAGGGCATTTTTCACCCTTTAATAATAAGTAGATAAATAAAACTAGTATACTTATTAGAGCTAGTAAAAGGATTATAATATAATAATTATCCTATAATAATATAAAGAATATTAATTATACTAAGGATAATATATAGAAGTAAGGAGTATTCTCTATTATAAGATAGAGATATAATAACCCTATAATAATTCTCTAGTAGGATTATAGTAGATTAGGTGATCCCTGAACTAGTATAAAAGTGTATTTTAAGTAGTAAAGTTAGAGGAGCAGAGATTAATTCCTATATTATCAGACCCCTACCTTTAGCTGCTTCTAACCCATGTCTCTGCGATGTATTAACTGCTAACTAGGGGCTATTACATTAATCACTTACCCTATCACCTCCTCTATACACACATTATAATCTTATATATATTTTATTTTAAAAGTTCTTATATTATAATAACTAATATTTATTTATAGATAAGTAGAAATATTTAAATCAAGTAATTCTATAATATATTAATATTTTATTTATANTAAAGTTAATAATTAAAGGAATTAAAATAATATTATATAAGATAATATTATTAAGGGCTAAGATTAAAGATCTTTAAATAATAAATAAAATATTAAGCTAATATTAAAAAGAAAAAAGAAATATCTATATAATAAAAGGATAATAATTATAAAAGAAGATTAAAGATTATTTAATTAAATAAATATAAGTATATAAATAATAGTTAAATTATTAAAAAGGAGATAATTAAAGAAGGATAATATAATTAATCTAAAGATATTATAATATATATAATAAGCTTAGTTATAAGATTAAAATAAAGGTATTTAAATAAGAATATAATAATTAGTTTTAATTTATTAGATAATCTATTATATTTTTATTAAAGTTCTTATCTTAGGAATTAAAATTAATATATTATTTACTTATTATATATATTATAAAGTTCTATTATTCTTAAAGCTACTTTATATAATAGGGTTTAGGGCTATATCTCTAAATAAAAGGCCTAATTTAAGATTTAATAATATTATTATATATAAATAAAATTATTTATTAATTAGATTCTAATAGAGGAATAAGCTAATTAAACCTTAATTAAGTTTTAAATACTTATCTTTATAGAGCTTGTTTTTATAATAAATAAGAAGCTTATTCTCTTTAATTATAATTAAATTAGATATATTCTTTAATAGAAGTTAAAAAATAAATAAAGATCTTATAAGCTATTAAAGCCTTATATACTTACTTAAATATAAAAAACTATATAAAAATATATACTAAGTATTTAATAAAGTTATAATTAGTCTATGATTTTATATCTTTAAATATATATAATATAAATAAAAATTAAATTTTAAAAGATATATTTTAAGTAATTAGATTTTAAGAATATATTAATTAAAGAATATTCTTAATTCTTATATAATCTCTATAAATAAAAGGCTTTAAGGATAATATTCTATAAAGTATTTCCTATATTAAAGGTATAAATAAAATATAATTAATTAAAATAATATTATATTCCCGTTAAATAAAGAAGTAAATATATAAGTATAATATTCTATTAATTAGATATAATCCTTATTTATATATAATATTTTAATTATTTAGTCTATAAAAAAAGATTATTAATATAATTAGAATTAATATTATATTTCTAATATACCTCTAGTTCTAAGTATATAAGCTTACTTTTCCTTTTATAGATTATTATTAGGAAAATCTATATTTTCTTTATTTAATTAATCAATTTATTATATTATTATTCTCTTTAATTATAATATAAACTTATAAAAGAATATTAATTACCTTTAATAATATTATATAATCTTAAAAATATTAATAATAAACTTAATAAAGTATTATAGCTTAAATTATAAAGTGATCTAAAGGACCTATTTATACTTTTAAAATAAGCTAACTATTAATTAATATAGGATATAATAAAATATAAAAACCTATAAAATCCCTAAATATAATTACTTAAGCTATATCTTATTAATAAAGCTTATTTATTAATTATTAATACTTATTATTATAATAAAATCTATATATTAATATATTCCTTATTTATTTATTATTTAAGCTAAGTTATAATATAAGGCTTATTCTTAAGTATATCTATAATAATAATTATAATTTATAAGATAAAATAAGAATCTATTAAATGAAAGATGAAAATTAAGAGGATATTTAAATAAAAAGTCCTATTAGAATAATATTAAAATATAAGTAAATTAAGTTTTTTTAGTAATTTAAATAAGTAGAATATTATATATAGATAAGAACTATACTTAACTAATAAAATATTATACTTATATATTAATTTCTATATATAACTTTTATTTAAATATTATATTATAATTATCTAATTAGATTATACTCTCTTTTTCTCAATTAGTTAATTTAATACTTATATTTAATTTATCTTAAGTTAAAATATAATTAATTAGCTCCTTCATAATATTTTTATTTTTTCTTAATTATTATATAATCTTATAAAAGAATATAAATCTTCTTTAATATTATTTTATAATCTTTAGTTACTAATAAAGAACTTAATAAAAGCAATTTAATTTATTTTCCTTTAATATATATTTCTATAATTAATATTAATTATAAAAAGATAATAATAATAATAATATATTAAATAATATATTTATATAAGAAGCTATAAGAGTATATATTACTTAATTAAATAACTAAATGACTAAGTTATAACCGCTAAAACTATACTTATAGCACCTTATATTATTAAATTAAGCCCCTATATATATTATTAATAAGGCCTAGCTTAGCCGCTTTAGCGCATCTAGTTATATTAGGGTAGTAAAACTCTAGTATTACCCTATATATTATTAAATTAGAGCTAGCTTTTTATTAACTTATAAAATAATTAAAAAAGAAAACTATTATATAATAATAGCTCTTGTTTATATTTAAATAATTAAGTTTAATAATATAATAATCCTTTATATATTTAATTTATATAATATAAACTACTAAAGCTTTAATTAGAAATAATATTATATATTATTATAAGATAGAGATATAGCGACCCTATAGTAATCCTCCAGCGGGGTCATAGCAGGTCAGGTGACCCCTGAACTGGTATAAAAGTGTATTTCGAGTAGTAAAGTTGGAGGAGCAGAGATTAATTCCTATATTAT